>CAIGRF010413914.1:0-13391 GCA_903798235.1 Fraxinus ornus
TTCAAACTTTCCAACAGAAAGATGGAGAGAGAGCTATCTTGAGGCATGGAATAGATTCAAAGAGCTGATGCGAAAGTGTCCAAATCATGGAATCACAATTGGTAATCAAGTGCAGTACTTCTACATTGGACTCTCACTACTGTAAAAATCTCAGGTTGATTCCTTTGCGGGTGGATCGATCATAGGAAAAATTTGTACAATAAACTTTGGATTTATTTGAGTTAATTGCCACTACACATTCAAATTTTTCATCAGAAAGAGTAGTACCATCGAGAGTATCTGGGATGTATGAATTAGATAGCACAACATCTACGAACGCACAGATAGCATCTTTGACAAAGCAGGTAGAACTATTGGTGAAATCACAAACAAGAGGAGCACATGCAGTGATGGGTGGTCCATCATGCGCAAACTGTGGAGCTGACCATGTGACAGAAAACTGTATGTCTATGGAATTTCCCAAGGAACAAGTCAACTTTATTCAGAATGGCTCCCGCAATTTTAACCCATATTCACGAACATATAACACAGGATGGAGATAGCACCCGAACTTCAGATGGTCAGATAATCAACAAGGGAATAGTTCAAATAATGCTCTATAGGAAAAACAACCAAGTTTGGGAGAGATGCTCAATTAGTATATGCAGAAAACGGACAAGGTGTTCCAGCAAATCGACACAAATTTTCAAAATCAGGAGGCATCGATCAAGAAGTTGGAGACACAAATTGATCAGATAGCTCAATAGCTTGCAGAACGCCCACAAGGGACATTGCCAGCAATACAATGATAAATCCAAAATAGAAAGTGCAAGCTATTACAACTAAAAGTGAAGTACAATTTCCAAAGATACATGTAAAGAGGCCAGACAGAAAAGACAAAGTGATAGAAGTTGAAGAAACTCATAAAGAGAAAAAAGTTGCACCAGTTGCAAAGGAGGAGGAAGAGAAAAGAAAAATTTATAGTAAGAGCACCAAGCCCCATAAAAGCTTATGTGTCACCAATTCCCTTTCCTCAATGGTTGTAGAAAAAGAAGTTGGACAAGCAATTTGCCAAATTTGTGGAGGTTTTCAAGACATTGCACATAAGCATCCCTTTTACAGATGCAATAGCACAAATGCCCAATTATGTAAAATTTCTGAAAGAAATTATGTCCAATAAGAGGAAGTTGGAATAACATAAGACCGTCTGTCTGAACGAGGATGCAGTGCAATTCTCTTAAAAAAGCTACCTCCTAAGCTAAAGGACCCAGGGAGCTTTACTATACCGTGCACTATTGGTTCTAATTATTTCAAGCATTACTTATGTGATTTAGGTGCTAGTGTTAACTTAATGTCACTCTCTGTTTACCGGTCTCTTGGATTGGGAGAAGCTGAACCTACAACAATCTCATTGCAACTGGATGATAGGTCTATCAAAAGACCAAAAGGAATTAGTTCATCTTCGACAGATTAGGTCTATCAATAGATGTTCTAGTCAAGGTTGATTAGTTCATCTTCCCGACAAATTTCATTACCTTAGACATGGAAGAGGATTCAAATATTCTGCTAATCTTGGGAAGACCTTTCATGGCTACCGGGGAGATCACTTATTGATGTATATGACGGAAAAATAATTCTTTGTGTAGACAATGAGCATGTCATATTCAATGTGTTCAAGGCAATGAAACACTCATTAACTTCAGATACTAGTTACCAAGTGGATGTTCTTGATGAGCTTGTGGCTGATACATTTGATGCAATACATCTAGCCATTCTATCAGAGGCAACAAATGCAGAGAGAACAGAATGTACTGTACATTTGGCTAAACAACCAATTGGAAAGAGACATTGGCAATATGAATCTCTCGGTTCTAATCCTACACCACCCGTACTTTCAATGGAGAGGGCTCCAACTCTTGAGTTAAAACCCTTACCATCTCATCTCTATTATACATATTTGGGAGACTCTACAACACTTTCAATGATCATTATAAATGATAAAATAGAAGAGGATGAAGATAAGTTATTTGAGGTACTTCGAAAGCGCAAGACTTCAATTGGATGTACCATAGCCGATATTCGAGGAAGTAGTCATACTCTTTGTATACACAAAATATTAATGGAAGACGAGTCTAAACCATCCGTGGAAGGTTAACGTAGATTAAATCCAACCTTGAAAGAAGTAGTGAGAAAAGAAGTGCTGAAATTGCTCGATGAAGGAATTATCTATCCCATTTCAGATAGTTCTTAGGTAATTCTAGTACATGTGGTGCCTAAAAAGGGTGGAATTACAATAGAGAAGAACGAGAACAATGAGTTGATACTAACACAGTTAATCACGGGATGGAGAGTGTGTATAGATTACCAGAAGTTAAATAATACCACCAGAAAAGATCATTTTCCATTGCCCTTTATTGATCAAATGCTGGAAAGATTAACAGGTCATTCTCATTACTACTTTCTAGATGGATATTCAGCGTACAATCAGATAGCTGTTGCTCTAGAAGACCAGGAGAAAACAACATTCACATGTCCCGACAGTACTTTTACCTTTAGAAGGATGCTTTTTAGCCTGTGCAACGTACCTACGACCTTTCAGCATTGCATGATGGACATATTATCTGACATGGTGGAAAAGTACATCAAGATATTCATGGATGACTTTTCAGTATTTGGAGATTCATTTGATGACTGCTTGGAACATTTATTGCTCGTATTACGAAGGTGTGAAGAGAAGAATCTAGTACTCAATTGGGAAAGTGCCAATTTATGGTGAAAGAGGGGATATTGCTGAGACATCGGATTTATTCACGGGGTATTGAGGTTGAAAAAGCAAAGATACATGTGATTGAAAAATTGCAGCCACCTACCTCAGTCAAAGGGATTAGAAGGTTTTTGGAGCATGCGGGATTTTACAGACGATTCATTCAGGACTTCTCAAAGATTATAAAATATCTGTGCAATCTACTAGAGAAGGACGTGTCATTTATCTTTTCTTATGAGTGTTTAAATGCTTTTAACACTTTGAAGGAAAATTTAACATCTGCACCCGTTATAGTGGCACCAGATTGGGAACTACCTTTCGAACTCATGTGTGATGCCAGTGATATGCCAGTGATTTCGCAGTGGGAGCTGTCCTAGGTCAATGAAAGGGAAATGTCTTGCATGTCATCTATTATACCAACAAAACTTTGAAAATGAAATGCTAGTAGTAGTATTTGCCTTCGACAAATTTCGTCTTATCCGATTGGTTCAAATGTGATAGTCTACACAGATCATTAAGCTTTGAAGTATTTACTCGAGAAGAAAGATGCTATACTCAGGTTGATTCGGTGGGTTCTCTTACTGCAAGAGTTCGACATTAAAATTCGTGATAAAAATGGGACAACAAACTAGGTAGCAGATCATTTATTGAGGCTAGAGTAGTTGAAAGAGTCGAATGGTATGGATAACAATGAAGTTTTTCTTGATGAGCAATTATTACAATTGGAAAAGGCTCCTTAGTACGCGGACATTGTTAACTACTTAGCGATTGGATATATGGATCCAGACTTCACCTATCAGCAGAAGAAGAAGCTTATCCACGAGGTTAAATTCTATTATTGGAATGATCCAAATTTATACATAAGAAAGTCAAACTAGATTAGTAGGAGATGTGTGCCAGAGGATGAGATGAAACCAATATTTTCAAAGGTTCATGCTTCAGCTTATGGAAGACACTTTGGCCCAACTAAAACAACAGCGAAAGTGCTTCAAAGTGGTTTCTTTTGGCCAACATTATTTAAGGACTGCTATAGTTTCTGCAGATCTTGTGATAAGTGTCAAAGAAGTGGTAACATATCGGCCAATCAC
Organism: Fraxinus ornus; assembly: GCA_903798235.1. Lineage (NCBI taxonomy): Eukaryota > Viridiplantae > Streptophyta > Magnoliopsida > Lamiales > Oleaceae > Fraxinus > Fraxinus ornus. The sequence goes on from CAIGRF010413914.1 coordinate 3,832, forward strand.
AAGATGCTACTAAACAACATTTTGGAGGTAGAACTGTTTGATGTATGGGGAATTGATTTTATGGGACCTTTTATGTTGTCCTGTAACAATCGATATATCATAGTGATAGTGGACTACGCTTCTAAATGGGTGGAAGCAAAGGTATTACCCACCAATCAACGATGCGAGGATACTGGTAAATTTTATAAATAAAAATATTTTCAACCGCTATGGATTTCCAAGAGCCATCATAAGTTATGGTGGAACTTACTTCTGCAATAGGTTATTCCAGGTGGTACTTGCTAAATACGAGGTACAATATTGAATAGCTACACCCTATCACCCTTAGACAAGTGGGCAGGTTGAAACTTTTAACAGACAACTGAAGAGAATTCTGAAACTTATGATGAATGCATCTCGAAAAGGTTGGTCCAAAAAATTGGACAATGATTTGTGGGCCTATCGCACCACTTACAAGACGTCGATTGGAATGTCACCATACCGAATAGTTTTCGAGAAAGCTTGCCACCTACCATTTGAGTTTGAGCACAAAGCATACTGGCATTAAAACGGTTGAACATGGACTTGGAAAAGGCATGAGAAACAAGAATATTACAGCTTCACGAATTGGAAGAATTTAGAAAAGAAGCTTATGAGAATGCATCCATCTATAAAGAAAAGATGAAACAGTGGCATGACAAGAATATTTGACAACGAATTTTCAGAGTGGGAGATCAAGTGCTCTTGTACAACTTTAGACTTAAGCTGTTTCCAAGAAAATTGAAATCAAGATGGTCTGGACCTTTCAAGGTTTCCTAAGTGTTTCCCTACGGTACAGTCGAGTTACACCACCCAACAAAGAGAAATTTCAAGGTTAATGGACAACGCATCAAACACTACGTAGATGATTTTTCCACCACTAAAGAAAGCCTTGAAATAGCTATCCTAAAATAATCTTGGCATAAAGTCAAGCTAATGAAGTTAAAGATGCGCTTCTTGGAAGGCAACACAAGTTTTTTTCCTTTTTATTTATTCTATTTTTGAGTTTTAGAATAGTTCAATTTATTTTAAATTTATTTCTGACTCATCATCCATACCACATTTTCCCTTAAGTTTTCGATATATTAGTTGGTTTATTAAATGTTAGAGCTAAGTAACAATTGTTCCAATTATTTGATCTTATTACTTTATTTGATTTTTCAGGAATATGAGTTGATTTCATAATTGAATATGTTGAAATAGTGGACCATATATTTTAAACCCGAAACCACTAAATTTTATATTTTTGGACCAAATTTAGAATAGTTTAGGGAGATTTCATTGTAGTAGGAAGATGTTGAGATAAATAGGAATTTCATGTGTGAAATTAAAAATCTTGTGTGAATTGTCTAAGGTCAATAGGATGCAATTGGGTGAAAATATCAAGTTAGAGGTCGTTTACTTGAATTAGTGTTAAATGAGGGACATTGCACTAATTAAGGCATAAAAATATTTTATTGGAAAATTTATCTTCGTAGCATTTATGACTCGAGCAATTAAGCATGCAAGGGTCTTTAAAACCTGGTGACATATGGTCATCTGACTTGGGACTCATCGACTGAAAGTTTGTTACATAGATCATTTAGAAAGCTAAAGGGAGATAATGCTTCAATAAATAAAAAAATTAGAAAAAGCATGTGCATGAAACAGAAGACACACCAAATGCATTGGTTAAATTCTAAACACTTGTTTAAGAAAATTTGACTTTTGATAAGAGATTGTTAACCTAGTTAAGTCATAGAAATTGAAACAATCAAATTTAATGAAGAATCCTTATTTATTGAAATGTTGAACTGCAATTGGTGAACTTTTCCCAAACTAGAGAGGGGAGAATAGTAAAAAAATACAATCTTAGTTCACACACTGAAAAGGAGTGTAAAGAATAAGTTTGAGGTGTGTGAATCTTACGAGTGATGAAAGAATATATTTGACTATTGAGAGTCGAGAATTGAAACAACTTATGAATTCATAATACTATGCTTAATTCTTCACACACGCTTCGATTTTACATTGGGAAAATGGATTTTAATTTTTGTATTGTAATTTTGAAACTGTGCATAGATTTGATAAAAAGTCATGTTAGCTAGCTAAATCTTGTTGCTTTATTTGAATACCTTAATTCACACTCTGAAAAGAATGAAAAGAATAAGTTTGGTGGTGTGTGAATCTTACGAGTGATGAAAGAACATATTTGACCATTGAGGGTCGGGAATTGAAACAACTTATGAATTCATAATGCTATGCTTAATTCTTCACACACACACACACACGTTGATTTTACATTGAAAAAATGAATTTTAATTTTTGTATTGTGATTTTGAAACTATACATATATTTGATTTTAATCCCGAGATAAAAAGCAATGTTAACTAGTTAAATCTTGTTGCTTTATTTGATTGATTGACCACCAATTAGGTAGCTAGCATTGCTCGTTTATGTGTTTATTAGGTTTTAGTTTTATTTGAGGACAAACAAAGATTCAAGTTTGGGGTTCGAGACCCTAAATCGTGATATTTTATTGTCTTTTGAATAAAATTTACCTAATTTATGTTATATTGGAGAAAAGAATGTAAAAGTGGCAAAAAATGGCAAAACTAAAAGATGAAACATTGAAGAAAAATATTACATTAAATGGGTTGGAGTAAAATGGGCATCAATGAACTTGTAATTTAATCAGTGACGCAAAATAAACCTTTATATATGTCCCTACTATATAAAAGGCCAATTTTGAAGGCATTGTAGATGCAACAATACTCAATGAGACATCACTTTTCATTTTCCCAGTTTTTCGCTCCTCGATTCTCCAATTTTATTTTATTCACGCGTCTTCCAATTTTATAATTTCGTTCGTGTTGCTTATATCTATTTCCATATTCTCTTTTCCCTCTAGTGTAAAAAAATGATGCGCAAAACCTAAAACTAAGCAATTACGACTTTGTGAAAGCACAAATATTTCTGACCTTATTCATGGCCATGAAGTCCTATTATCAACAGGAGGATATAGCATCTTTATTGTTGATTGTAGAGGTTATATGTTGTAAATATTTTCTTCTGGACATGCTTGTAATTGAATCTAATGTAATTTCAAGGGTCATTTATTTCTGTTAAGGTAGTGTGGATTCATTTCAGTGAATGAAATCTTTGTTATTCTACAGATTTTGTGAGGGTAATGTTGATTTAGATTGCGATGTTCAGTCAGAATATGAGATTTTTGTAATTCTGCACATTTCGTGCTTTTATAGTGAAGTGTAGCGATTCGAGGAGTTGCTGCAAACTATACCACCGGCAATGGCAAAGGAAAGAGATAGTTTGCACCGACAATATTTCGAAAATCTTTCGAAATATTGTTTAATTCATGAGTAGGGAAGAGTTAAAGTGATGAATTGAAACATCTTAATTATTAGCAATGTTTTTCTTTTAAAAAAGGAGTGTTCATGTCTCCGTGCGCGTGGAGACACTGTGTCTCCATATGCATGGACACGGCCCCTTTTTTGCCAAAAATGAACATTTTATTCTATTAATACTAGAAAACATTCGATTCTACTATATATCAATCATTACAATTTTTATGTTTGAATTCAGAATAAGAAAAACACGAAAAAAATCGATTCATCCCCACTAAAAAATACTATGTCCTTGCGCGGAGACACGACACAGTGTTCGTGTACAAGGAAACATGGCCTTCGTATCTCCACGTTGTGCCCCTTCACCCCCGCGACCTGACCGGCCAGGCTGATCCCAGCCGGGGGTGTTCCCCCGAACCTCCACGAAGGACGCTACCTCAGCGACTTGACTGAGCATGTCGATCCCCGCCTTTCGGGGCATTGTTCCCTCTACCCCTCGACCCCCACGACCTGACTAGACAAACCATTTACATAACAAAAATAAACAAATAAATAAGTTATGAAAAAATATATTATCTCCAAACTAATGATTTTCTGCTAAATTTGAAGTTTACCCTCTTCTTCTTTTATTTTTCCTTCCTTTCNCGAGAGCCGATGCCCCCTTAACCTGACCGGACAAACCATTTGCATAACAACAACATACAAATAAATAAATTATGAAAAATATATTCTCTTCAAACTAATGATTTTCTGCTAAATTTGAAGTTTACCCTCTTCTTCTTTTATTTTTCCTTCCTTTCTCCTTTCTCTCCCATTTATCCTTCTCCTATAATTCTCCTCATAGCATCCAGCATCAGAGAATTTTGCATAAATTCTAATTATGGGAGTGCTACTCCCATTATATAAAAACATTACACGAAATATGAATTTGAAAATACTACTTCCACATAGAAGATTAGTCTATTATATGAACTTATCACAACATAGACCACAATAAGAGGTATACAACACACGTGAAACAAAAACCTATTACAACAACATATATATGTAATCTAGAAAATACAACCTAAGATGCTCGGATTTGGGTCCGGTACTTGTACATATTTAAGTGTCGGATATTTTATTTTCTAAAATATAGGACACGGGGATATGACTAAAAAGAGTTCAAATTTCACGTCTTTTAAACTTCAATTTTTTTTTCACTAATTGAAGATATCATTTTGAATAAGCCGAAATCAATCATTCACAAAAAAGGAAATACGGATTGAATATGAGGTTAAGATGAATAAAATAGAGTTGTGACTTTGTTCTGATTATGATATTATTAATTATATATAAAATGAAAATGAGGGGTTTGATTGCAATTTGGACTTAATGGAGTACTAAGTAGCACTACGTGAAATTCGTTTTCATTTTAAACAAACATAACCCTAACCGATACAGAAGAAGAAAGAAGGAAAAAAAAAAGAAGAAAATGGAAATAAAAAAGAAGTAAAAAGAAAGAGAAGGGAAAACCTAGCGCCGCCACCACCTTTCTTCACCCTCTCGATGGAAACTCTAGGTTTACAGATAGCAAAAAGGGGAAAGAAGAAAATGGGAAGAAAAGAAAAAAAGAAAAAGAAAGAAGCAAAAACGACGAGGTGTCTGGTTGAAACTTGGAAGATCCGACACATACCCATACCCATGTCACGACCTGGGTAATCCAACTATTTTGAGAGTTCGAACACCAGAGAATGTAATACATACTAACTGGATATGTTTTACATTTTTTTGAAGGGTTAGGTAGGTGCTTTAGTTAATTTGATGCAATTATTTCAATATTTATTATATACTAAGATCCCGACATTTATAAACAACAAAGACAAGAAGCGGCAATGACAATGCAAGAATTACCCATTATGTCTTAGCATACACATGTAAGTTCCATCCCAGTTCATTGGTTTTATTTTGTAAATGTTGCATGGTATCTTTTTACAACTTATTTGTTATGCATTTTCATTTTTCGATGCATGCTTTATTATTTAATGAATCAAGTATTTTTTACTCCTATAAACCTACGGTATTTATGTATGTCAAACGTTTCTATTATCATATGTTGTCATGTTCTACATACACGTGATATTTTCAATTTTATTTTTGGTGAGTTTCTTTGTGCAGGAATATCAGCTTTTAAAATAATCACCTTGTTATATGGAGCATTAGCGAGGCAATAATATGCTCCCAAGACTCTTGAATAATCCAATAAATCTTAAATACTTTTTTTAACACCTACAATTTCTACACTAATAAAAATACAACGAATACAAAATACGTGCAACGCATGTGTCAGCGACTAATATATATATATATATTAGAGAGAAAGGAGAGCACACGGATACACAGGAAAAAAGGGGCGAAAAATGGAGAAGAGAGAGAACGGCGGCTGCTGAAAACAATATACATATACACACAACATACAGTGGCTAGCCAGCTGCCTTGGGTGAAATATATATATATATAGAAAAGTCAAAGGGAAGAAAAAGAGGAAAAAAAAGGAAGATAAAAAGAAACGGCGGAAAAAGGCATGGAGGAGAAAGAGAAAAGAGAGAGAGAGAGAGAGAGAGAGAGAGAGAGAGAGAATGAGACTGCAAGACACCAGAAATTTCACGTTTTATCAATTTTTAGAGATATCTTTCCACTTTTGCACACTTTTATTTTTACAGTATGAATAACTAATTTTTATATTAAGGAAAAAAATTTAGTCGACTTGTGATTCTTTATTTTTCTATTCAAAATTTATGTTATTTATGTTATTTATGTGTTGATTTTATTACGAGTTTAATGCATTAAAGTACCTGATCAATAATTTGATGATAAAGTGACTCTCTTACGAATCGAAAGGTGAGTTTGAGATTTAGACCATATAATAAAATTCGATAAATTAGTATAACGTGTAGAGATACATATACTAATTATTGCGATCATAATATGAATTCTTAGAACTAATGTTTCGTTTAACTAAAGTTGATTCACATAGAGATATGTAATTTAATTAATTAAATAGGCTCAATGAGAACTCGATGGGGGTAAATTGAATACAATATAAGAATTCGATCGAACACTACATTATGTTATGAATCTTGAATTAAGAATTAATATAATCAATAGATGAATTTGTTATGCCCTAATATTCATCACATATTTGAATTTTCAATCAATTGTTTTTGCAATATTTTTATATTTTCAATTAGTTAAAACTAGTTACGAAAAATAATCACAATCATCATAATTATTTACTTGCTTTTGTCAAATATGAGTTAGAAAAATTAGATTAAGTCCTAAAGTATAGTTTTCGTGAGAACGATATCCGGACTCAAAGGTCCAATATACTACTTATTACGATATCGTACACTTGTGATATAAAAAACGCAACAGTGAGATTTTAACTATGTCAAATCTAGTCTAATCATTTATTTGTTATCAAGCCCATATTTGGTACATATTAAGATTTTCATTTTCGTTCTTCTACCAGGGGCGGACCAAGCACCTGGCCAGCCCCTACGGCCGTCCGTGCTAGGTCCGTCGAGAGCTTGAAGTGCCGCCGGGAAGAAGTGAAGAAGGCAGCCGACGCCGGGTGAATTTTTTTTCCTTTGTTATTATGTTTCAATTCGGTGTTTGCCGGCCTTTTTTTCAAACAAACAAAACCAAATCCAAGATTCCAAACAAATCCCTAATTCCAAAATTGAAACCCAACAAACCGTAGGATTAAACAAATAACAAATTACCAAATCAAAGCCAGAAATGTAGGGTTTTCAAAAATGAAACAAACAGATAAATCGAAGAGGCTAGGGTCTTGAATCTTAAAAACAAATAACCAAAAAATTGAATGGTGAAATGTAATGTCAAATTGAAGAGTCTAGGGTTTTAAATCTAAAAACTTACAAGTTGGGAATTACGGAGCTAAGTCTCGGTATCGGATAGCGTGCCGAAACTGAGTCGCAGTAGATTCAAATTGAGAGAAAAACACCAAATCGATTGAATAGCTGAAGACGAATCTCTGGAAATCTTTCTCTCCTCTCTCTGTCTCTGTACATACTATATAAATCTTTAATTTTTTTTATTTTTGGTAAATATTAATTTGTCTGAATTTGTTTTAGGGCTTTAGAAGACTAAGGGGCTTGGATTTATGTGGGATGAATTTTCATTTTTTACTAGTTTCCATTTCTACCCTTTGGTTCTGTTCATTTATTCAAACAGATCTTTCAACGAATACTTTGAAATTATTAGGGCAATGTCATTTATGTTTCTTAGAACGACAAAAAAATGTTGGCCAATGAAAAAATGGTAGACTTCTGGACATAAATGTGGATGGTGTTGAATATGATGATAATCTCATAAAATCACCATTGTTAAATCATTTTTCAAAAAATTATTTTCACACAAGTATCTATTTTAGACATTGATCAAGGTTGTTAAATAATAGTGAAGCATGTCATGAAGCAGTCAACTAGAAGTGACTTGTAAAATATAGATCTTATTTGCCTCTCGTATTTTTGAGTAATCAAAATTGACAATAAATACAAAAGTTGACAAATTGAAACCCAACAAATCCAACTACTGAGCTCCTAACTTGCATTTCGTGTTTAAATCCAAGAGATTCATTTGTTTTTTTTTATAAGGATAAATTGCTACGTCTTGCTCTGTTGTTTCCTTTGGACATCAATAATGAAGAGTTTTTATTGCTTCGACCTCAACTTGACAAGTTCCTTATGTTTGTGAGAATGAATGAAGCCTTCTTTAATCTCAATAGCATTTCTCGTGTAGTTTAGAAGTTGGTTGAAACAAAGAAGCTCTTATTATTTTCCATTGGTTTATAGGCTGATCACCTTAGTTTTGATATTACATGTGGCAACTACAAGTGCTGAAAGAATATTTTCTGCTATGAATCTAGTCAAGAGTGACTTGCGCAACAAAATGGGAGACGGCTGGTTGAATGACAATTTAGTGGTGTACATGGAGAAAGAGATTTTTGGAAAAATTGAGAATGAAGTAATATTGCAACGTTTTCAAAGCATGAGATATCGTAGAATGCAGGTGTCTAAAATCACAGTAATAGAGTAGGTTGTATTGCGTATTTCTTTATTATTTTTGGTAGTATTGAATTACGTTTTCATATATATATAATTTTTACGTTTTAGTGCATTTACATATATATTGAGTAATTATTAACATTATTTAATTAAATATTAATAAACGATCACGTTCTTACGATCGCTGACTGGTCAACGTCCGTCCGGGCTGAACTTCAATGATGGGTCCGCCACTGTCTTCTACTCATTTTCAACCACATGTTTTTCAATAAAATAATATTATTCATCATATCAATAATTTTTTCTTCTTTTTCAACCACACATTCTCCATCAATTTATTATTCCAGAATACATTTTTCCAAAATAATGTGGCTCAAACACACCCCAAATTTTTAAATTGTGATGAACATGTAATACAATCGATTTATCTATATGCTACACTTGTGTACTTCTCTCTACACTTCAAAATTGGAGTAAAAAGAAACAACCAAAACCCTGGAAGAAAAAATGTCATTATAAAAATGTCCATACATCCCGCTTCGAGATGATTTGCATTATTGATTCTTTAGCTTTCACAAAACAATATAGATTTTATTTTGACTTATCTTATACACTTCAGGATTTAAATATAATTTAACGTGACTAATAGAATCACAATCAGGTGAGGACCCAGGAATTTTCTTCAGGGGTGGCTAGACATAATGACTAAAAAATAATTTTAAACAATAAACATAATTTCATCAATGCGTTGTTTCTTTGCCTCAACATTTTCTTCACTAAAATTTACTAAAAAATTCGTTTAAAAAAACCTCAAGATATCTTCCAACAACTACAAAGAAATGCATAATATACCATTAGTGAAATGGCAAATGTGAGATAGCAATGCTGCTTAAGTGCTCATTAGACAGTAGCTTCAATTTATTTTCCCACAATTAGATTTCAAATTTTCAATGGCATTAATACTATAAAAGAAAGGAAGAACTTCTTGAAGAAAGGAATGCGAAATCTCAAAAATAACAGAAGAAGAAATTCAGAATAGGATGACATAACTCATGAATCAGGCAAGTGTAATCAACATCCAACACCGTTTTTTGAAGCTAAACTATTCAAGAATGTTGCACTGACTGAA
>CAIGRF010413942.1:1329-22791 GCA_903798235.1 Fraxinus ornus
AAGAAATTTTAAATTTTATGTAAGTATGTTATTTAAAAAAAAAAAAAAAAATATTTAGAAGCCTCCGCGCGCGGAGGCTTAATTTTTTTTTTTTTTTCCTTCCTCTTCTCGAGGTAACAATTTTTTAATTTAACATAAACATACAATAAAAATTAAAATGAATACAATAAAAAAAATTAAAGTACATCCCTTACTTTTAAAAAAATAATAATAAAAAAGAAAAGAAAAAAGGTTTAAGTTTTTCTTTCTATTTTTCTTTCTCCACTTGCCTGATGTTTTTGCAGAGGACCACTTATATGGTTTAGGCGGGATGTTGGGCGGGAAACTATCATTCTATAATATAGTATATAGATATTTTGCATATACGATATTTTATTTTTTTTTTTAAAAAAAAACACAGTCCCATTGAAGATGCTTATGCTGGGATAGTTAGGGTTGGTATGAACCTCATTTTTAGGAGAATAGATTATTTAGTAGTGATTTTTGGAGGATGTGTAGTTAAATAATAAGAAATAATTTTGAATTTATATGTAAAATTATATTATTAAAAATGAGTTTGAAAAAAAAAAAATGAGCTCACTAAGATGAGATGATTTTTCTCTAACTCTAATATTCATATTTTAGCCCCCGTTTGGTGCACATTATTTTCAAAAGAATGCATTTTTTTTGTTGATGTGATGAGAAATATGTGGTTGAAAAAGAAGAAAAAGTTATTGATATGATGGAAAATATTATTTTATTGAATAATGTGTGGTTAAAAATGAGTAGAAGAATGAAATTAAAAAAAATAATGTGAATCAAACATGAGCTAAAAATCAAAAAAAAATATTTATTCAAAAATCAGTAATATATATTAAAACCCCAATTAATAACCATAATTTCAATTCTCACCTCTCGTCTTCCTCCCCTCTCCTCCTCTCCTCCTGTGAAAGGCGCGACGGCTCACTTCGCTGAGGTGACGCTGCCTTCCGGCCAAACCACACACACCCCCTCATCTTCCTCTTTCACTCCACCATTCTTCCCGCAACAGGCCCTCCTTTTGAGCTACATCATCGGCCTCCAGTCAGAACGAGAAAGCGAAACTTTTCGTTTCTTCATTCTCTTAGCTGCCGAGAGAGACGTACACAGAGAGAGAAAAGGTAATGTATATCATCTCACATTCTTGTTTTTCGGTATGTTTCAGTAACACCCACATCGAAAGATTTTATAGTTCTTTTGATTTTGTTTTTGTTTATTTAGGTTATCCGTTTGGTATGCATTGACACGCAATTCGTAGTACAATGTCAATCTGCGTTCTTACAAATTTTTACTAACATATTTATGTAGCATGAGGGTGACGGTGAATAAGATCGAAGAACGCAATAAAAACCCGGGTAATTCCTAAGAATTCCGGAATTAATAATCAAGACTAATTGATTCACAAATAGAATGCAGAGAACTGATTTTGATCAAAAGATTCTTTAATCTGAAGAATATGAAATTGGATCTGGAAAATAGTTGGAATAATATCAAAAACTTGTTTCAAATCACCCAATTGGGAAATTCAAAGATGGAAATAGTCCACAAATTATAGCAACCAAATATCCTGTTTTTGAACAGAAACTGAACTAAAAAGATTAATATAGGTGAAAGTTACTTTTTTGAACAGAAACTGAAGTAAAAAGAATTTCTTTGGATACTATACTTTTGGGATATAATGTATAGGTGAGAATTGAAACTTGGAGCTTAATTTATTTTCTGTGTTTTCCTGTTCAATAACTATTTATTATGTTAGAAATTGGATTAATTCCTTTTTTTTCTTTTTTCTTTTTTTTATTTATTTTGCAGGAGGAGAGATTTTTTAAAATTATTATGTACAACGGAAAGGGTGATAGATAAATTACATTTCGCAAGAGCTGGAAAGGGGAAGGAACGTATATTTGATATTTGGAGGAATAATTGGTGAAGAGGGTCAATTATGGAAATGGATTATCTGAATTTAGTGAAGTCTGATATCTATTTTGATTTGGAATTTGCTAGGTCCAAGGATAAACAGTTAGATGAGGAATATGAGTTTGTAAAACAGTTGGAGAGGGAAACAGATATGGAACAGTCGTACAAGGACTTGCTGTTGTGTCTTCTAACTAAGGAGGTAAGGTTTGTGCCAAATAAGAGGAAAAATGAAAAGGATGATATGTACGAGAATGATGAAGCTTGGAATCATGAGGAGAATGATCCCCAGTATGAGCTTTTCTTGCGCAATCTTGTGAAGCATGAAAAGTCTTATGTATTTAACCATAAGAAAAATGGTTCATGCCTTTTCATTAGATATGAAGAAGATAGTGATTCAGATGATGACTCTGATCCAGAGTCTCGTAGAAAATTAACGGCTCGCAAGCCTCAGAGAAAGCTAACAAATACTGTCAAGGGAGAGAAAATAGAAGCTATGAGATGCTCAAGTGATTCGATGATGCCAGATTCTGACCATCTTTTTTTTATGAAAAATACTAAAATTGAAGGTAATTATCTTGTATTGCCTCACGAGGGTGGTATGATAGTATATGAGAAGGATGGTGTTGTGATTAGCCCAGAAAAGGGGGACAGTGATGACGGTTCTGATCTGAAAATTCTAGACATTGCTCCAGCTTGCGAGGATGAAACCGAAAATTTTACGTGTGTACGTTAACATTCATCTATCACTATGTTGTGGTCCCCCCACCCATCCAGTGCTCTCTTTTGTCTCTAAATTTGAATTGAAGTACTACTATTATTCATGTTGGATGATCTTCCTTGGGCAGATAGAGGAGGACAGTTCAAAAATGCACTCTGACTTCAGGAGGGAACTCATGTGTATTTTTCGAAAACAATATGATAGAGAGGAGTACAAGCAGCTTTGGCAGGACGTCGAAGTCCGTAAGGCAGCACTTCGCCATAGGGAGTTGCGTAACGGGAGGGAAAATGCATACTCGACATATAAAGCTGGAAAATCTTATCTTGATCTCTATCCTGGTAGGTTGAAGACCCTACATTTCTTGTTTGACATTGCAATATCTTATCACATTTGACGTTGTGGGATGTCATGATATGCAATGGTATTTATTACTGTGATATTTGAGCTAACCTCTAATGTTCCTGAATATCATGGCAATTCCAATCATATGCTAAAATTTCACTTAGATATTTGTTGTAAAACATTATTCCTTAATCACTTGTGCTTTTATTGTTTCTCGTTTTTTTCTGATGCTGTTGGCACAAAGAGTTGTGTATCACACTCTTCTCCCCAAATTAATTGTTTTGGTTACTTGTGAGATATTTCATGTAAAGGCTTGAGATAATCTATTTCCAGCCTCTTGTTAATCAAGTTCGCTCTACCTCTCTCCCCCTTAAACATTATGCTGATTCCCCCAGCACAAAATAATAGCTCCAAGACACATCCACCTACCACAATCTGTCTGCACCTAACACAATCACTCTCCCTATCCCCCCCTTAGGATTCTGAAAATAATAATAGCTGCAGATTAACCTGCTAAATTTGTACGAATGGTTGTCCTGCAATGTGCACCTCGGATTGGCTTGAAATTCAAATTCATAAACCTAAAACTTACTCTAATGGTTTGAGCAACTCCGAAATGAACCTATTAGAAAAGAAATGTAGAAAACAAGGGAAAAGTATAGACTGCACTAAATTTTTGAGGGCAACGATCATCTATATTTCTCTCATCTTCATATACATAAAATCTCCGTTAAATCTACTTTTTTAATTGAAAAGCTTATTCTGAGTTTACTCTCTTCCTCTCACTTTATTTAGTTTTATTACTCCATTAGTTCAGGTTTTTCTCTAGGGTAACACTAATTTGAGATGTATATCTTATTGCGTGCAGATCTTAAGGAAGCACTCTTAAGATGCCAAGATGACAAACCAAGATGCTTGAACCTCTTGCGTGGATTCTTCTTTTGGCTTCAAGTGAGTGGAACTATATACATTTTATCTTTTGAATATATTATGCATCGAAAATTAGTGTATGCAAAGAGATTACAGACAACGGAGATAACTAAATAGAAAATCCATCCAAAATGGAGAGTTTGTTACGTTCATGGAAACAATATCATGCATCCAATAATCCCATTTACATAAAGACAAACTTATGTTCTTCGTAGATAGTTTTACTTGTGAGTTAATTTACAACTGAATAACTTGTGTTTCATGTTGAATCAGTGTCTAACTAGGGAAGGAGCTTTCAAACCATGGAAGGACCTGCAATGCCTCGCAGTGGAGCCAATACGTTGCCCCCCTCCCGGTCCTGAGCGAAAATTCAAACAAGCAACGAAGTGATATATGGAAAGAAACTTGCGCTTGGGAGGGAATGTATTTTCTTTAATCTCGTTTTACGTAGGATCTATGCTATTTTCAATAGAGTAGCAGTTTCTTAAAATACTAGGACTGTGGCCTAGTTTTGTTAATATCTTGGATAATCTTATTGTGTATATTAACAATCTAGTTCTCTGGGACATAAATATGAATTTGTTGGCTTTCTTGCTATGTTGTATACAGCTTTCTAGGTTCACTTGATTTGTAGGTGTAGCAGTGAAAATAATTTAAGCTTGTGAAGGGACATGTACACACCCCAAGGATAGAGATAGATAAAAACAAATGCTTTGAGCTTATTGTTCTCGTGTTCCCCGATCATCTTACCTCCATTCGTTATTGTACATCTTCGATTGCGCCATCGTTGTAGTTAAATCCAATGCGCGGTTTTCCCATGCTAAAGTTCAACATCCTTGCATTCATGTTGTATTGAATTTCTCCTTCATAAAGCAACTTCCTGATGTAGTGTTCTATGTCAGAACCAATCAATCGAAGTGTATATTCAGTCAATGGTGCTCCCTGGCTCCATTACATCATCCATATGTTAACAACTGGTATGTTATCACTTTATACTAATGTGATAAGAAAAGTTAGTTTTATACCTCATAATGATCCACAAGTTCTTGAAAATAGGAGTAAACTTTGTTGCAGATTTCATCTGTCCATACAAACTCATCAGTAGGGTCAAGGATAAGAGTGAGTTTATCCATCTGTGTTTGGTCGAATTCGCATGTTTCAGGGTCGATATAGGCTGCATAAATCCTAACATGTCTGGTGGCACTGCTAAGCCACTGTCCACCATATTCTCTGCCCATATTTTTGCTCTTCACATTCACCTGTGGTTCGACTGGCCTCAGGGGTGTCGTTGCCTGCTGTTTCATGTCCTTTTCTTGTGGTGCTGCTTTGGGTTGCACTTGTTCTTCAACTTCTGCTTGCTGAGATGAAACTGAAAATACACTTCTTTCTCACTGCCCTTTTGCTACCTCTCCATCCCAGCATGGAGAAGGTAGTTGAAGCCATATAGGTTGAAGTTGCTGCCATGGCTTGTTGATGATGTTATAGTTGCTTCACAATTTTGCACTTTCTGGGTTTTCCAAAGCTTGGATGAATGAAAGGCTAATGTTTCACATCCTCAAACAATTGTGGATAAAGAACTCATTTCTGAACACTCTTTTACCTCACATTGCGACTTTTTTTCTGTTTTTCTTTTTTGCAATGATGTTGAATTATGTGGTACCAGGATTAATCTATGTTTACTTCCTAACTTACTTAAAAGGTTACTACATGGCCATATGGTCTCCCCCTATTTTCCGTGGTACCATTTACTTTAAGGTGGGTGGGAAGAAGATAGGGTATACTCAAAAGAATACAATACAAGGAAACTGTCCTCGTACACGAATTTTAAGTTTCTTACTTTTACTTTTAAGTAAAGAGAAATTACTTTAAAAAAAAAAAAAAACTCAGTCATGGTCATTTAAATAGTTTAAACATTTTGAACTGTCATCTAAAAAGTTATTTGTTCACAAATTTATACCTTAACTTTTTAAGCTACAACGGCTTATCTCGTGTACTTGGATACATATCAAATAGATCTCTGCTAGCAATATAGAAATCCAGCCAAACATTCCATAAATTTTGAAAATAAAGCTTCAAAATTTCCAATTTCCTCAACTAGTTCTTACAAATCTTTTAAGTAAAACAATGTTTGCCTAAACCTATGACCTATCAATCAATATATATTGATTTTACATCAATAAACCACAACAAAACTACAACAAACGGTTCCTATACAGATGCATTGCCTTGTTCATCGTTTGAGCTGTCGATAAGACTTCTGTTCATGATACGGATAGGTTTTATCAGCTCATCTAGATCAATCAACTCTGCCTCCAAAGGGCTATCAACCCGTACTCGTTTGCTTGATGGGCCAACACTGTTTTCGACTTCCTCGTTGCCAACATCTAGACTAATATAGTCTTCGAGCTTTTCTTCTTGACAAACTATGTTATCATTACCTTTCACTGGGAGCCTCTCAATTATGGCTGTTGGGCTTTCTGCAATATCAAACGGCTCAGAATCAAAGTATCGCCCTCGGATATTCTTCTGCTCAGACAAAGATTTCCTTTTGACTCCCCTCTTCCTTTTAGGATGGTGAAGCTTGCATTTAGAACCTTCAGGACAGATGCCCGTTGCTTCAAAAGCAGGACAGGCATAGGTGTGTTTCTTCCGGCACTGCAAGTACAGAGATATGATCCATTCACAGGATTTAAGATTAGTGGTAGTGTGCATGTGGGTGTTGATAATTATAAACCAGAAAACACTAGCTTCTGGTATTACTTCAGTGGAAAAAGAAGGCCCCCTCACCCAGGAGTTGTGTCATCCAACTCAGCATTTTTTTCCTTTTTTCCTTCTTTCAGGAAAAATATAAATATCTATACAAGATCATTCTAGCAAAGAAATTAGCGATGTCAATGTGTACTTTTCGAGTATCAGCAAGTTCAGAGATATGATCTTGGTGTTTGGCATGCATGTACTGGAAAGTATAGCGAACAAGGTTTTAACTTTTCTGTTTTTCCTTTAATACCCTCGACCGATACCCAATCCTCCTTACCAAAAATGCAAGTTATCAAATAATGAGCTTGTGTGCGAGTTCGTATAAGCAATGATTAAATCAGATACCAAACATGACAGTGCGCAAGGGATAAGATTGTGTGTGAGTGCATTTAGCATTGATTAAAACCAGATACCGGAAGCTGCAACACCCTATCAAGGACAGCAACCACCCCCCAACTTTACCCATTTCAATGATCCACCACAGCAGGTCAAAGATCTAGACTTCAAGAGAATATTATAGGCAAAAATAAGCAATACCTCATTGCCATCAGCACAATAGCCTTTGAGAAAACTTTCACAAATAGAGGAATTTGGATTCACATTTACATGTCTATAAGGACAACTTTTATTAGAGCATAACCCTGTTAAAAAAACTAAGTTAGCCTTCTGACCTTTGAGAACTAATTTAACAATCCATAAAAGAAATATTTAATATAAAATAGAAATAAAAAATCACCACACACCTTGCAGAAAATATGAACAATCCTGCATTCTCTCCGGAATGACCTGTATGATATATCGAGTAAAGAAAAAAAATGCAAAAGAGGCGTAAAAAGACTGTAACGAGTGTCATACTGATCAGGAATCACATCATACCTTGTGTGTCAATTTGCATTCAGGATTCAAGCATAAGCCCTTCAGAAATTTCGTGCAGACTACGACTTTTGAGGGGTCGTGGATGTAAGGACACTTCCCATCATCTTTACTGCATTTCCCAAATCTTGTAAAAAACTGGCAGTATTTTCTCTTTCTGGTCAATCGCAATCTGGCAGTGTGCAAACTCCAGCGAACTTTCTCGCTTGCGAGGATACGGGTTCGTTTCTTGGGGTCTCTAACCAGCTGGTTGCCGTTTCCAATTCGCACATATCTATGCAGTATAAGGCACGTATCATAAACCAGTTTCTTGAAGACATACAAGCTTATTCTCTTCTTAGTTTTCGACTTTCCAAAATTGTAAGTTCCAATGAGAATTTAAGTGTAAGAGAACTTACTCCTCATTTCCAATTAACAATCTCCTGGGAATATAAGAAGTTCTAATTTTCTTTTCAGATTCGAGAGCAACCGAGTTTGAGGGTTCTTCATCTGCTGCATGAACATGATCAAGAATTAATAGAAGCACTAAATTTCATACATGTCAATACATGCTCAGCTATAACCCTCTAAATTCAAGCCTTGCACAGAGCACTGCTAAGTTGTATACTCTGCATCCATTCGCCGTATCAACTATCAATCACCGTCACAACTTTTCTATGCCACTTCCTTAAGAAACTGTATTTCAGCAGAGCGTGGGATGCATGGCATTCAATTGCATGGATGCTTCCACCTTGAGGCACAAATCAGTTACGCAAAGAAAGTACAATATACGAATATCCACGTGAGACGAGAGACATGCCCATTCTCCTTTAAATATTTTTTCTTATCCAAGGATCAATGACACATTGGTTGTAAGTACAACTCTTGATTCTAGCATCGAACCGAACGGAGTGATGAAAAAGTATTCATTTAGACAACTCCAAATTTATTGGAATTAAGGCTTCGTTTGTTTTTGTTAAATAGATTAGGGGGAAGAGTAAACGACAGTGCAAGAATTAACAAACTTTTGAGTTTAATTATACAAAAGCTTCAGCATCCAAATGCCGAATACGTTCAACTGATAAATTCAACAAACACCATATCTAATATAAGCAATCAATCAATAACAACAACAAAATCGTATGCGACAAATCGAATGAATTATACTAGTAAAATTAAATAAACAATAATCTAGGAAGTAAAGAGTGAATGTGACACCAAAATCAGGAAAAATGATGTAAATGAATCAAAATCTACTCATTCTAGAAGTAATAACAATGCTATTTTAATGGTGACGTTTAAGTAAGAATGAAGCAGGATGACATGGATAGCGAATCAAAATGGAAAATGCAACACACCACCTGTAATCCTCTGAAGTGTTTTCCTTGTTGAATCCATTTTGTATCGCTCCGAACCAATACGAAATATCCGTTCTCCTGTTNGAATCCATTTTGTATCGCTCCGAACCAATACGAAATATCCGTTCTCCTGTTATTTGAATATATATTAAATTTCGTATACACTCTAATACAGAATATATGCTGGCCAACCCTCGTTAACACCCATATTCATGCTAGATATACAAATGATATCTAAAACATCATTTTCCTCAGAATGTAAAAGTGAATGTGTTAATTGGATAAGAGAATGCCACACCAGGATTGCAGGCTGGCGTACCTGGACGCAGCTTTACGCTAAGAACTGACTTACGCGAAACATGATTTTTGTTCTTCAAAACAATGGGAATAGCAACAGTCTGTTCTTTCTTCCTCTTCTCTACTGCAGCAACTGCTCGTGTAGCTTCCTGTAGAGGTATAAATAATATTATCACTTGCATAATTCGTCTTTCCACTTGCAAAATATTGAAGTTATCAGTCCATGAGCAACTATACTCAGCAAACCTCATTAGCTTTCTTAGAGTTCCTCTCAATTGACTTTGACCATTTCAAACTAGAGCCACCAACACTCAACACCTTGGAAATCCTAAGAGAAAATCCACGAGTTGATCTTGTATAGATTGCACCTCTCTTCCTTGATAGCAGTAGCTTCCGGCTACGCCAGCAAAAAGTAAAAATAACATGGCCATGCATCATTGGTTTCACCCCAAAAAGAAACATAAATAATAAATCCATGAGGATTAGAAAAAGAGAGATGAAAAGAGCTGATTGTATACCCGATCATGGATAGGGAACCATCATTTGGCGTTGAACGAGAATTATATATAAAATTTCTCCAGTAAGTAGCTCTTTTCCATGGAAATAGGTACGGCCGCACTTTCTGAAATCGTACTGAGTTGTTATGTTTTCCTGATAATTCCGTATCAGGCAATTTCCACACCAATGAGTATTTAGAAGCTTTACGCATCTTTGCAAAACCTGAAAAATTTATTCCAGTTATATCTTGTCCACATAGTGATCACCTTTAAATTTACAACACCGTTGTTTTATGGAACAAATTCTACAAATAACCCAAAAGAGAAAATATTGATGTTACTACCTGAGGACAGGATGCAAGGACAGGAAATTCAGTTACAACATAGAAGGTATTGATTCAATAACAACACTGTAAACATAATGATGCAGCAGAAGACAGTAATGGGTACCCCGTGACGTATAATAAGATATATCACGCCACCAAAATCGATGATGGCCATTCATTTCACAAGCCAACCTCAAGTCCAAAGCTTCTAGAACAAAAGAATATCAATGGCCAATTTTCCTGGAAGCTATGTGGAAATTATATGGAGAAATCGGACTGCTCAAGCTTCAGAAGCCGACTTTTGATGCAGAGAACTGAAGGGTTTACAAGCTATTGTGAAGTTGAGCTCTTTTGGCTTATCAATGTCAGGACTGGGTCAAAAGGAATGCAGAAGGAACTTTGAGAGAAAAATGAGGACACAAGGTGCTGGAACGAAATAGACAAAAGGGGTTTGGGTGCATGATGGCAATATTTGTTCATAGATAGCCCACTCCATACCTCTCATGCAGCAAAAATAACCAATCACAGAAGAAATATCTCTTCTGTTGTTTGTTTTTCTATGTTCTTTGTAGGTGATTTCTAAGACATCAAGTAAGATTAGTAGTCTATACAAGCAAAAATGCAATAAGCAATAACAATCATGCCCCATTCAACCATTAATCGATCAACTGTCCAAGAGTGGCCAATAAGACAACAGTATAGAGCAACAGAATGCATATTATTGCTAGTTCGAACATAAGCAAGATATTATGAACTTAAATCAACAAAATTCACTGAGTTAACTGACTGCCGCTTGCTGGCACTTTTACCTGGATTGGTCCTTCTATTTTGAGGCCTATTAGAATCAAAATTTGCATCTGCAAAGGCATCCTCCTTCCCATGATTTTCCAATGACGCTCTGACAAGCTGATTTTTCCTCCTCTTGTAGTAGCTATCAGATGATGATGCTTTGGTGGTCTTATCTACACACCAAATAGATGGATCTTCAGAATCAGAAGCTGCAACCAATTGATATGATCTCCGTTTCACATATGTTATCTTCTTCCTCGAATTCCCTTCATCAAGTGGACTCTGGCTATCTGAGTAATTGCCAGAACCAGTTCGGCATTCAGGAACCGCAGAAGATTTTATAATTTCCTCCAATGGATCTGAGGTTGTAGCAAGGCCGAGAGGATTTGCCACTGGCAATGATCTAGATTCTCCCAAGTTAAGAGCAGTGCAGTTCAATGATTCCTCACTAAATGAGGAAGATGTTTCAGGCCTTTCAGGAGTCTTTACTCCTGTTCTACAAAGACTTGGTGGTTCAATAGCATCAATCTTGTTCTCGGAAGCTTGGTTCATCAAATTATCTTCACTTGAAGGACTCAGTCGATAAACTGAGAAACTCGAAGCATTAAATCCATGTGAAATATCAGATGGAGAAGGCTTCCTGACAAGGCTATTACCCTTACGAATATACGAACTCGGAACATTTCCCACTGTCTTGTGCACTTGACTCTGAGGAAGAGAACAGGATTGTAACTTCGGTTTTGGGACCACAACGGAGGTGTTACCAGTTCGATGCCATGTTCTTGATTTTGTAACATGGGCTGAAGGGATTGCACTCTTTAAAGTGTTAAAACTTGTGGCAGGATGACCGGGAAAAACCCTAGGGACAGCAGAAGTAGGTTGGTTCTTACTCAAGTTTGATATACCAAGTATAAATTTTGAATTCTGCTTTACTTTAGTGTTTTCCTGAGGTAAAGAAGGTGATGTCTGAGGATTAGTTTCTAAATTATCTGATAAAGATGCCTTCTTTGGTGATGGCCTGAGCAAATCTGATGCAGGATAAGCAGCCGATGCAACATTCTCCAAAGATGTATCTTTCCTGCACACCTTTTCATCTGTTAATTGGATGGTTGATGCTTGGGAATTTTTAAACAAACATGAGTCTGGGTTAAAAAGCAAATCTTCAGTATAATTCACACCGGATAGCATATCCTGGCCAGAGTCCATTAATTCTTCCCCAGAGCTGGTCACAGAGAGATCATTTCCATCAGCGCATAAAGATGATTTGTTTGGAACAGACGCCAAATCATCCTTCACAAGCAGATAATTTTCATTTCTATTATCACCATCTCCCACTGTCTTGTTCATAGCTGGAGCATCAAATATTTTCGGACTAATTGCGGCTTCCATATCTGCAGTGTCACGTTGATGGGTGGCTGCTGATGCAACTATTGGAATATCTTCTTTATGATCAACTCCCTTTTCAGGTAGGCTGGGAGAATTGCAGTCGATTTTTGAACAATCCATCGTAGGGTCACCTCCAATTGAATCGGTAAGAAATGATTTTTCTCCCACACAGATGTCAAATGGGGTGTCAGTCTGAGTCAAGCAAGGTGATAAGCAAACAGATGAACTGTCATGAATCGCAGATGGCTTCACTAGGCATTCTGATTGTATAGTACCGTTGCGACCACTTGAAGGAGCTCCCACCACTAGTGAAGCTGTATCAGCAGCTTCAGGTCCTCCATACACTTCAGAAAGTGAAGTGCAAGACAATATTGGGGAGACGACTTTCCTCTTACTGTAGTCAGGGAATGAGCCATTCGCAACAAGATCAAGACCGTATTGGACCAAAACTTTGACTTCAGACGGTCCTTCAATTGATTGGTTTCCATCCCTGATGTTGTCCCTTTGAGAAGGGATGTCAACTTCTACTGCAGAAATAATATCCTCCACCAAAAGTCCCATTTCTTCATGACCTACAGAACTATCTACATCAACAGGCATCTTAGTTGTCTTTGGAGCAGAAAGACCCATTTGAACATCCCTAGTATTAATCTTCCTGTTGGTCTTGGGTGAATGATCAATACTTGAGGAAGCAAGAGGACCATTTTCAAGTGAGCCATACTTACATGACTTCCTACAAATGACATCTTCATGAAAAATGTCAGATACAGCTGTGTTCCCGGGACAATCTATAGAAAGAAAATTAGTACCGCTGGCAGTACCTGAACTAAAATTTAATGGACCAAGAACTCCATCTTGGGGCACAACATCCTGCTTTGAAATGGAATCCTTGGAACCAGCATCCATAAAGCTCGCATGACAACTAGTAACCTTCTCTGTCCTTTGGGTCAATTCACTGTCAGACTCAGAAGCACTAAATATGTCGTGGATTTTTGAAGCATATGCATCTCCCTGAACCTCGTGAATCCTGGTTTCCTCGGGTCTTATCAAGCCAGAAATATCACGATCTTCAATTGAAACTGTAACCTTAGAAGGTCCTCCCATAGGACTGTTGTCTGATGATATTAGTGCATCCTGAAAAGGCTGCTCACTAACATCATCTACCATTTGAGTGCCAGAAATGGTAAATTGATTATGGGAGTCGATAGCACAGGTCTCCATATTCAATACAGAATGAACTAATTTGTCCAAGTTATGGGCATGCTCGCTGGAGCCCAATCTGTCGGCATGAATATCATTCTCACAAATGACCATTCCATCTGCAGGACTTGCATCCTCATTAATTCCCATTCTAAAAGTATGATCAGTGTCCTTGGCAACCAATAATCGCTCTGCATGATCCATGTACTCAGTAGTTACATCATCAGCCAGACAAGATGTAGCAGAAAACATATTCAAGCTGCTTTTCTTTGTCTTTGAATTAGGTATAAAGTGATTACAAGAATCAATGTCAGTGCCATCTTTCTTTGAAACTATACATTCTAACTTTTCCTCGGCTTCGCTAACATTTACTTCATTTGAAGAAGACGGCAAAACAATATCAGGCTCCATGCCAGAACCAGCAGAATTGATATTCCCCTCTGAAATTGTAGCATCCTCATCTACCAGTGAAGATGCAGATGGACTATTACCACAAGTATTCACATTAATGATCTCAACAGTATCCTTTGTCAACTGTGGACTAGATTCAGATACAATCTGCATATTTAGTTTCCTCTTTTTTCTCTCTCTGCGGATAGGTATTCTATCAGAACCATCGCTATTGCCATTCTGATTCAAATCCATAGCTTTCAGAGATCCCTTGTTGGCAGCATTGTCTCCCAAATAGGTGGGATTATTATCATTTGCACTTCCACTCCCAGATATGGCAACCTTTTCTTCTGACCCTTCTGGGGCTTTATTGGGATCAGATTGAAAATCTAACTTGCATGAGGAGATTGCACTCAATTTGGTCAATGGTGGACCAGACATACTATTGGCTTTCCTAATAGTCCTATTCCTAGGCTTTAAATTCCTATCTGACTCAAGAGCCGGACTCGATGACGCGACAATAGCCTTAGCCACAAGTGCATTCGACTTAAACGAAACATCAAGCTCCACTGGAATCCTCTCTGTCTCCTTCTCCCTCTCTCTCCCCCTCTCCCTCTCTCTTTCCTCCTCCATTTTCCTTTGTGACGGCACAAAACTCTCTTTTTCCTTCCCCCTAGAACTACTACTACTCAGCTCTTTCGGAAAGTGATGATGCTCATGGACTCTATTCCTATTGCTAGACTTTCCTAATTGAATCCTAAGTAAAGCACTCTTTTTCTGCACCTGCTTCTTAGGTGACCTAATAAACTCTTGTACACTTCCCCCTCTTCCCAACCTACCCCTAAATCTAGCCAAAGAATGACCCTTCGCAGATTCCTGATTTGACAAAGCCCTATCATTGACATTATAATCCCATCTCCTGTCATCTCCATCCCTCACACTGTAGGACTCATGACCCCTTAATGGGTCTGTACTAAAATCTCTCTCTGATCGCGATTCAAATCGCTTTGGATATCTCTCACTATCTTTCCTATCAAAATCAAAATCAATTATTTTTCTCCCATCTCGGGGGAAACCTCGGTCCCAAATAGCAGGCATATCATTTTTATTATCTCTATACCTCTTCCTGATATTATCAACAAAAAACTCATCTTTGAACATAGGGTTTTGGTCTTCACAATCATCAATGGACCGAAAGTGAAAGTTTTCGCGGGCCAGAGGAGGGGGTTGTAGCTCAGTCCATCCCCCAGGGGGTAGGAGTGGAGGTAGCTGATGAGGGGGTGGCGGTGAGAAAGGCCGATCGAATTCGTAACGATTGGATCTTTCTTCAATAGAACGGGGTCTACGGAGATGAGGGTCGGATAGAGAAAAGTGAGCGGGAGGGGCTGGAGGAAGAGGGCTGTGTGGGATGTGATGTGGTGGTATCGGAGGGAGAAGATGATGTGGCGGAGGAGGTGGAGGACGAGGCGGCGGAGGAGGAGGAGGTGGAGGAAGTTGGCGTTGGTGAAAAGGCGGCGGCGTGAAATTCGTGAGTTGGATGACGTTTGCGTACCTAGAATTGTGATGGTGGTGGTGGTGGTAGTGGCGGAACCGCGGCAGATCCATTGTATGCAGCGGCTGACGGCGGGGGATTGTTTTATTTGTGTGCAGTAAGTCGGATTTTTTTTGGGTCAAACCTTTTCCATCTAAGGGAGGCATGTTGAGCCTTAAATATTTCCCTTTAAATTGTTAATTTAATATTTTGTGCTCCAAAATTGAGAATCTATGAATATTCCACACGTCTCATAATATTATTATTTTGATAAAATAATAATAATAATAATAATTCATGATAATTGTAAATATGTGATTTATTATTTATATAATTTAAAAATATTGTTAGTTGATTTTTCAAACTAGTGGCTAAAGTTTCATATTTATTGTAATTGAAAATGATGTGTGGAAGTCCATTTACGATGCACCATTATATTTTTTATCCATTTCAATTGCGAACCACGTTTTTCGACTGGCCGACCCCACCCCTATTTATCAACAGGACTAGGGGCGTGTTTGGTCGTTCTTAAAATTCAATTAAAATTAAAAATATGACTGTTTTTGGGTCCCACTCGTCTAATAAAAGTCAACAATAACGGTTAGTTTTTCAATTTTAATCCGATTTTAATCTCTACCGAACACGTCCTAGATGACACGTGATGGGGACGAAATCATTCCATTGCCATCCTAGTTCAGATGCAGAATCAATCTCCCAGTACAATTTTATCGAGTAATAATATTTAACATAAAAGTCCTTATCGATCAATTACATAAAACTAAATGGAATGCATAATATAATGAATGTCAAATTCCAAAATTACAAAAGATAATTATTAAATTGTCGTCACCGACTGGTGATGACAAAATACGGACACATCTTCCTTGGTGACAAATTTTCGTATACAACAGGAAACTTGATCGACATTTTACACTTAAGGGAAATGTGTGGTTGAAAAAGAAGAAAAAAGTATTGATGTGATATAAAATATTATTTTATTGAAGAACGTGTGGTTGAAAAATGAGAATTGATTTACTGTAGAATTGTAAAATCCAAACCAAACAGGCCTGTAACATAAAAGTCCTTATCGATCAATTACATAAAACTAAATGGAATGCATAATATAATGAATGTCAAGTTCCAAAATTAAAAAAGATAATTATTAAATTGTCGTCACCGACTGGTGATGACAAAATACGGACACATCTTCCTTGGTGACAAATTTTCGTATACAACAGGAAACTTGATCGACATTTTACACTTATGGGATGTACATATAATTTTCTATCAACCAAAATAGGTCAAATATTTCTAATATTGAAATTGATCAAATGTTATGGCTACAAAGGGAAGGAGGAGGGCACAGGCACACCCATAAACAACCTCTCATCCATGCCCATCAACTCAGAAAAACAAATTTACAAAGGAATCACACAAACAGAATTCTTCTTATGTAAGAAATTTGGTTAGTCGAAGCTCGAGGATCGGCTCCACCTTCCTCGCAAATAATCTTCTAAAGAAACACTTTGCTCGATGCTGCTTATAGAGAGAGAATCTTCCTCAACGCCCAGCAGTGCAAGGTTAAGATGGGATTGGAGATTAGATTCTGAAAAGGATTCGTCGTCCAATGCATAGGGTCCTTCCGAGGCATTAGCTTGCTGCCTGACATCGGACCCTTCTGAAGGAATTACTTGTAACCTCGCCCACTTAAGCATCTCGTTGTCACCTTGCAGGAGCTTCAGAACCTGCAATCGATAAGGATTCATAACAAGTGTTTATCTTTAGAAAGAAAATATACCAGTGCCCGTTCGTCTGCAAGTAAACAAGGATGGTATCACAAAAATTCTTCAAGCTGTTACAGTGGATCAATAATCAACCAGCAAGAGGATGTTGACGCCTCATCAGAGGAAAACTAACATAAATGCCTACCAAGAGAGTAATACCCAATAACATTAACTTGGACTCCGTTTTATTTTTTGACAAAAGGATGATAACCAAATGTAAAACCAGTGAGGAGCCATACTTTAGTTGAAGTGGATAAAGCTGAAAAGGGTCGAAAGAATTTGCATTTGGGAGATCAAAATTTCAGTTACACCATAAAGATTAAGCACAAGCATAGTCAACTACAAGGGATTTCTACATAGTACTGACCAGGGTCATGTGGGGCCTAGCTCGGGGTGCACGTCTGATGCATAGTGCTGCAGCTAAAACCATCCTCTCCATTTGTTCTTGATCATAATTACTACCCAAATTCGGGTCCAGTAGTTGGACGAACTTCCCAGAACTCAGAATTGGCTTTGCCTGGAACCATGAAGTATTTTGTCAAAGTTATGATCAAATAAATGGTTACAGATTGCTTCAATAAGCACACGGGACATACCCACATAACCAGGCTCTCTTGGCCCTTTGGTCGATCATTGCTGATGGGCATTTTTCCCGACAGAAGCTCAAGAAGTACCACGCCAAATGCATAGACGTCAATCTTGTAATTAACTTTGCCGTACATGAAATACTCTGGAGCTAAGTAACTGTGGTGGAATAAAACGTTACCAAACAACATTTAATAACTTCATCGCATGTTTGGTAGGGATATTCATATAGTACAAGGCGAAAAAAGGGAGCTAAAATCTTCTATAAGATCGAGTCCTAACCTATGAAAGTATTGTGTACCAAACATGCACTTAGCCTATATTCCAATTTCTTTAATCTGAATAAGATTTCAAGGTGTGAATTCACTGACCCAAAAGTTCCTGCAACATCGCTGCATGTTATGAGCGACGAAGTTGTTGATGCCCATTTAGCAAGTCCAAAGTCGGAAAGCTGAAAATAATAAAATAATTATAAGTCGTCAACTTTTAAAAAATGACAAATGAAATCTTCATCTGATTATTAGAGCACAACCTGTGGCTCAAAATCATCACATAGTAGTATATTTGATGATTTAATGTCCCTGTGAATAACAGGTAGAGAATCTCTGTTGTGAAGATAATTCAGTGCCTCGGCTACACCAACAGCCACCTTATATCTCTCGTTCCACCCAAATGTGAACAGTTGCCTTCTATTACCTGACTCGAGAATTGTGGTTTCCAGAGATTATATTAATAGGAAATCAAATTGATTTATACCAATTTAAAAAAAATATATATATATATAGTTGATAAAGGCATCTATGGTATAGCGTACCGTGAAGGTTCTCTTCTAGGCTTCCTCTTGATAAGTAATCATAAACCAAAAGAAGATGGCTGTCCTCAAAGCAGAATCCAAACAGCGAGATGATATTTTTGTGATGTAAAGCAGTGATAATTTCGATTTCCAAAGCAAACTCTTTTAAAGCATCTTCCGTCAGCTTTAAAATCTTTACAGCAAGCTCCTTCCCGTCAGGAAGAAGTCCTCTATAAACCTGACTGCTGCCTCCTTTGCCTATCATATTCTCTGAGATTTTCACACGAATAAATCACATAAGTCTACTAGGATACTTAAATTGAATCTCAAGATTAATCTCGAACATATATAGTCGGAAAGATAAAAACCTGACACAAAATTGGATGTTGCAGAGACAAGTTCACTGTATTGAAACAATCTGCAGGTTGCCGAGTACTTATCATGGAAACCCTCCAGTTCTTCTGGTAAGGGCCGTGATATGCAATCTGCTGAGGATGGAGTAGAAACAGTCTCGTTTCCAACTGGGACGATTGCTCCAGTTTCTCCATCTAGTTCAGAAGATCGATCTTTTTCACCGTCAGAATCACTATTTGTTCTAGTTGAATTCTCGATCGACAAAAAGTATCTATTGGGAAGCCGCATTGCCCATTGCACTACAGAAATTTGCCTTATGGGGCAGTTAAATGAAGTTTTCCTATTCGATAGGAAGGCTCGGCGAAGAAGAGGCCAACCAGGTCTCAGTTCAGGCAATTCTCCTAACAAAAATGAAATCGAACTAGATTCTGCCTCTAACTTCTGTACCGGTAATATAGCCAATGAATTCTGTCCATTGTCATCGAGTGAAGGATCCTTCTCTGATTTGGCACAGGAATTATCGGGTGCGACTGAATCGAGTGAGCAAATGGAACACTTCCCCTGAAGGGTGCTTTCAGTGTATCCAGAGACAACTAAGGCCAATTCTGATTTAGCAAAAGTATTTTGATGGCCATCGTTTAGTACTTTATTATTCTTGGTCAATGATCTCTGAATGGCAGCGAGTAAACCATTGCGACGATGATTTTCAGTTTCTGCTCAAACAAAAGTGAATTGAAAATGTGAGCCTTCTGATAGATTCATTATATGCTGATCCAATCATTAATCGAAATTAAGAATACCTTTCGTGCTAACACGAGATGCTGAAGAGGAATCTCTGCGAAATACAACTTTCCCATTATTGACAGCTAAAATCGAACAATCCTTGGGCAATTTCTTAGCACAGTATTTAGCAACAGAGGCAGATGACCGAATACGATGATTTCGAGCATTCCCTACTATAACGTCAGTTGCACAGTACGAATTGGCCTCTCGAACAAGAATTTTCCGAACTGAGTAACCTCGGCAAATCTTTAGCTTTAGATCCACCTGCAGCATCACCGGTTAAATCCCGACTCTTTGAACTTAATTCTCACTCATAATTGATGATTCAGTCTTGGGAATTAAATTATTTTCTTATTCTTGCTAGTGGAACAAGAGAGAGGAGAAAATCTATAAAAGCAATAAAAAATAAATGCACGTGGGCTCGACTGCATGAGAGAACAGATCCACCGACAAAGCTCATCAGATTTTTACTAAAACTATCAGTTCCAGAAAAAACTGATCAACTGTTACATTTCAAGAAATTACATGGATCCCAAATGAAATTTGACACAGAAAAATTGAAAATTGTGAAAGAAAATTACCTGTTTCAGATTGCAGAAACCTTCATAAACTGCAAGAATGGAGTCAAATGCTTTAACAAGAGAGAGCAGAGATGATTTACCATCACGATCCACAATTTCTGCACAGCCCAAATCAATTATTTCACTAAGTGAAAATTCAGACAGAAAAAATCTTTATTTTGCACATATTTTCCTGAAAATAATGATAATCAAGACTTTGTAGTTTGTACTATGTTTGGCCCAGAAAATTGCATGAAAATAAAAAAATCAAATTTAAGGTTTCAATTCAAACCCATTTCCCAAAATCCAAAGAAAAATCAAAACTAAAACAGCTCAATTTAGAATGCAGCCAATACAAAACTCTGAAGCATGCATATTTGCACAGAACCTTACCATTGTTGTTGAGAACATGAAGAGCTATGACCCGATCACCGTCCTGAGCGACTTTCATGAGAGTCCACGTCAGCAATTCCCGGCTCTGAGCATTCAACTTCATACCCACCACCACCGTCCGGCAGCCGGAGCTATCTTCTCCGGCAACCACCATCTGAGTCATTTTCTTGAACAGAAATTCAGATTTCCAAATTCTTTTTCTTCACTGCAAATTCTGTTTCCCTCCGTCGGGAATTGTGAGAACCCGTTTGGAGCAAAGGGTCATATAAAGGGCTGGTCAATTGTGCAGGCCGTATAAAGTTAGTTGATTTTGGTGTGCTTTTCAAGTTTTTGCTAGCAGCAGTCAGTAGTCAGAACCAGAAAATTAGATGCGGTTGGCTCAAGTTATTATGACGAACCATGTTTTTTTTCAGTTTGAGACTGGGAGAGTGGGATCCACTTGGGGCTTGCAGGTTACTTGTGCCATTACCATCAACAAGCATCCCAGCAGCTAAAGGGTGAGTATGGGTGGAATAAATTCATTGAAGGTTCACAACCTTTTATAAATACAGTCCCCTCATTTTTTTTTTACTAGGTGTGGATCCCTATTTGTGAAGGACTATTCCAGTGTACAAGTAACAAAATTAAGGGTGTGTTTGGTAGTCACCCAATTCCATGGAAAATGCTTTTCCATTATCCCACTTTTTCATTGTTTTGTAGACTTTTTTTTCTTCTAGGGAATTGGAATTCCCACTTTGCTTCACACGGTCACATTTTCCCTCATTTCATTGAATTCAAAATGATTTTCCAGGTTTTTTTTTTTTTTTTTTTTATTTTTTTTACAATTGAAAAAAATTATATAAACAATGGTTTAAATTTTTTTCCATTTACTGGACAATTTTAATGTAAAACAAAACCAAAAGAAT
>CAIGRF010414005.1:0-12334 GCA_903798235.1 Fraxinus ornus
TGGGGAATTTGAAAAGCAATTGCCATTTGAATCTGTACAACCATCGACAAAACCTAAGAAGAAAAAGAAAGAGAAGCATCTGGTAGACAATTACTTACATTTTCTGATTAACATATTGATATGTCAATAAACATAAAAATGGTTGACCTTTTCTTTGGTATTTTTGTGGCAGAATTCTACGTATGAACAAAGGTGGCAGGTTGATTCCAATTTTCAGAGTGAGCAGGTGAGTCATTTTACTTCAAGAATTATGAAGTTAATACGAATGGTTACTTGTATCATTGCCAAGTTTGTGAATTTAGAAGTGTGACACAGACGGAGAGGGCAATCCTTTTCAATCTACTCTTATAGTTTAGTGAAGAACACGTACTGTGGATGCACAAGTTTGAATTGAAGGGATATTTTCTCTCATTGTTTATTTTGCAAAAATATTTTTGAAATGCACCCTGCGGTTTGAAAAAAGGCTAAATCAAGCATTTTGGCCTGATAAGGCTAGATGTAAGCCCAGTAAAATAATTTAAAGAGTTGTCAAAATACAAAATGTAACTTGTTAGAAATCACACGATCTAAAAATTCTTTATGGAACATTTGTACAAATTAGAAGTGTAATTTTCTAACAAATGAAACAACTGGCTGTTTGACTTCTAAGGAAATGAAAACTTAAAGAGGAAAAGAAACAAACACATTGAGACAACGAGATAAATTCTAAAGATAAGAAAAATGAAGTTACATGTGGTTGGTTCCTGTCATCAGTCGTCGCGGTCGAAAGCAGGAACTTCACTTGAGGGTTATTGTTTCTTTAAATAAAAGAGTAGACAGCTGGGGAATGTTTGACTGTTTACTTCTTTTCTCTTCTTTTCAGTTCTTTAAAGTTTAGTTTTTGTTGGCTGTGTTTAAAACAACACCCACATCCTTAATGCATTCTAGGCTACAAAAAATGCAAACTAAAAGCTGAGGCTGGTAAAAAAACAGCCGAACAGGGCCAAGACTAAGGATCACTGGCTTAGTAACATTCAAAGTGTGATCTTTGAGGCTCTTATGACTTATGAGTGCCTCGCTCAAGCTATGTGTCAAAAGTGCAAGCCCTGGTCGCTTTTGAAGGTGCTGAATGCTAGAATGCACAAAACTTGCAGTGTATAGCTCTAAAGAATAATAGCTTTTAGGTTCAAGCCTATACCTGACGCGATTAAACCTCATAAAATTTTCATTCTTGTGAAATTTTTCGCATACTTTGATCAGACAGCTGAAATATATTTGTCTTGGGCAGAAGGATTAGTTTGAGCTATTCATTTCAGTGAGAATTGGTGCAATTTTGTAGGATTACTAGGTGGTGTTCTTCTATCGTTGGATATTTTTATTATGATAAAGACATGCTTAATGTGCTTTAGTTACTATGATGCCAGTGTGAAAGTGAATTTACTGAAGAAACATGCAAGGGATAGAGTTAATGCTCTTAACATTGTAGAGATGCATTATCCGTGAGTGCAGCTTGTAGACTGTGATAGCTATCTGGACAGTGGTTACCACTCTGTCTAAGATGCACGACATTTTTCTGTGGGCCTTAAAAATTAATGCAACAAGCTCATGATCCCACAATGTAATTAGTACAGAAAAATCTGTGTAGGGGTAAAATTTATTTGCAATCAGAATGCCCACAAGTATTTTTTGGATTAGCCTTGTTTCTTTAGGTGGCCAAAAAATTCACGTATGATTCTTTACATACAAAATAGTACTGTCTGAAACACTGAGCGGGATGGGAAGCCTAGAGGACATTTCGATCACAATCCATTGCCCCTCTGGGTATTCAACTCAAATGCCTGCCAATGGAATTATAAATGTGCAGTTCTCTCTTCAACAAGTCACGTTTTTATTTTATGAGTGATTCACTCAGATTAATGTTCAATTATTTCTTTTCCAGTTTCAGTGGGATCATTTGAAGAAGAGATCAGAGAGTCATCAACTTGAATCGTATGGCAGCAGCGGTGAGGTTTCTCTGCTCCTAAAATCAGCTGTGGTGTTGGTATTGAAATCTATATTCTTTTTTGTCTTAGTCATATATATTCTGTGAAGGTTTATCTGGTCAACACATAATGAAGAAAAAGAAGATTATGCGTCAATCACAAGATAACTCTTTTGAGACTATTACACCTATTGGTGGATCTGTTCCTTCGCCTGCAGCCTCCCAAATTAGTAATATGCCTCAACCAAATAAGTTTGTTAGAACGCTTGGAGGACGGGATCGGGGTAAGAAACCCAAAATTTTGAAGGTATATTTATGCAGATGAATATCCTCTTTGTGCCTTTCAGCTTTTCGCTTGTTGATATTTACTTTCGTGCCTCCACCTTGCAAGTTGAGCATCTTGAATTTCTTGCAGATGCCTGCTGGGCAGCTGGGTTCAGGAAGTCTATGGTCTCTCTTTGAGGACCAGGTTGGTTTACGTATATTCATATTCATGCGCAGCTATGCACTCATACACATATTTCAACTGACATTTGAGATATGTTTTTTACTTTTTACTTCTAGAGATATGATCAAATCAATGTGGTATTGACTTTTTAGGCACTTGTCGTTCTGGTACATGATTTGGGTCCCAATTGGGAGCTTGTAAGTGATGCAATTAACAGTACTTTGCAATTGAAGGTGAGATCATTGAAATTTGATACATGTATCTTTCCTGAAGGAATTTTATAGGGGCCCATCTTTGAGAAAGTTTTTGTTCATTGGAAATCATGTTAATATTTGAACACATTATTTTTTTCAATTTATGCAGTGCATATTTCGCAAACCTAAAGAATGCAAGGAGAGGCATGACATTTTGATGGACAGTACTTCTGGTGATGGGGAGGATAGCATTGAGTATTCTGGGTCTTCACAGCCTTATCGTTCTACGTTACCCGGCATCCCCAAGGTAAAATTCGTGTGGTCCTCATCTTATTGAATTTCATGTTTTACTTTATTTTCATGAGACGAATTTTTTATGCAACCAGCCTGCCTTTCACATCTTATTTCTTTATCATTTGGATGATTTTCTGTTGCAAATGTCCTTTGCTTCTGCACGCCATACAGGGAAGTGCCAGACAATTGTTTCAGCGTTTGCAGGCGCCAATGGAAGAAGATACCATCAAATCTCACTTTGAAAAAATCATTATGATTGGTGCGAAACAAAATTATCGTAAGCCTCAGGTATCTTTATCATAACCAATGCAATATTATTATATGCATTCCTTTCAAATATGCTTAATCATGTTGGCCATTGCTGAAAATTTGTACTAAATTCAAGAGTCTGATATCTGAAATGTGAATGCTACTGTTTGTTTTATTTTTGGTATTTTCCTTTCCACGATATTTTGACTAATTTTATTTATCATTGCTTCCGTTTTATGATTGGTAACCAGTATCAAAAGCGGGAGCAAGCTCATGATTCTCATGCAATTGCTGTCTCCCAAGTTTGCCCTGCAAATCTGAATGGAGGGCCCGTTTTAACGTAAGATAAACTGCTAATGTGATGTGCACTTTGACAATTGATCCTTTTATGTTAACTTTAATACTAGCTGTTTACTTTACTTCCCTTGTTAGTTTCATTTTTTAAAACTCCACTACTCTTGTTTCTATGAAGACCTCTGGATTTGGCTGATGCAAAAACTTCTAGCCCTGAAATACATTCTCTTGGGTATCAAGTGCCACATTCTAGTGGTTTAGCTACTTCTAATCATGCTACTGTGGCACCAATGCTTCCTACATCGGGTTCTGGTTCTGCAGTACAAGGATCCTCCAATATGATGCCTGGCAATAATATTTCAATGCCACCTGATCAACTTAATTCCTCTGTCAGGTGAAGTTCTATTAAGAGATATTTTTGGATATAATTACTAACTATTGATAGGTGGCTCATAGATTTGGGTGCTCCTTTGTATTGTAGGGATAGTAGATATGGGGTTCCTAGATCTACATCTTTATCAATTAGTGAACAGCAGAGAATGCAACAGTATAATCAAATTATATCTGGTAGAAATATTCAACAGCCCAGTATGTCTGCTCCTGGAGCTTTTCCAGGAACTGATCGCAGTGTTCGTATGCTTACTGGTAGCAGTGGCATGGGCATGGGCATGGGCGTTGTGTCTGGTGTTAATAGAAGCTTGCCAATTGTGAGGCCTGGATTCCAAGTACTCTCGCCAACATCCATGGTGAACTCTGGGAGTATGGTTTCCACTGGTGCAGTGTCAGTAAATATACAGTCCGAAGTAGGCTCCGGTCAAGGAAACTCAATGTTTAGACCTCGTGATAATTTGCACATGATGCGGGTAAGTGTTTTGAGCTTTATTTATTGCATTTTGATCTTGTCTTCTCTGTTATGGACTTTCATGTTGTCTCAAAGTCATGAAAGTGTGATTGCAGAGAGGAATTTGTGATATTGGCACTGCCATATTCTTCAGGGCAAAAGTAACTTTCGATACTAATTTTTTTCCCTGTGACCTGTTGCAAATTAGTCACCAGCCTTTTCTTTTTGGCTTTTAACTTCTCAAGCTTTCCTTTTCAGTGCATGTACATCCTCATGTATGAAAACCTTCAGGCCCCGTTCGTTAGAGATTAAAATCCAATTAAAATTGAAAATATGGCCGTTATTGGGTCCCACTCGTCTAATAAAAGTCAACAATAACGACTAGTTTTTCAATTTTAATCCGATTTTAATCTCTACCGAACGGGCCTTCAATTCTGCTAATAAATTTGACAAAAACAGACTTAGTGACTTCTAGTTCAAATAAATAGAAAAATGAGCGTAAAAAGAACAGAAAAAGAGAGAAGAAAATTAAAAAAATGAAAAAAAATTTAATCATCTTTCATCAACCTCCCGAATCCCATCCTACCCCCATCCCCACACCTCAGTGGTCCACCATACCACCACCACTACACAAGCATCCCCTTGCCTACAACTGCAGCAGTTCTCTCCATGTACATTTTTTTTTAAAAAAATTTGAACTTGGGCAAAAGTGTCTTTTTGGAATTTCAATGCTGAAATTGGATGAAAACTGTGAACGAAGACGAAGTTGCACCAAAAATGAAAGCTTGAGAAGTTAACACTGAAAAGGTGGTTATGGAGCAATGTACTACCCAACCTGAAGGTTGGGGATGGCGTGTGCACGGTACCATTTTTTTATGAGTAAAAATTAGAAATAAGCAAGTATTTTGACCATAAGTTTCAAGATAAGAAAAGTAAGCTTATTTGGGATCTCATTCCGGGATGCATCGTATGGTGTGTGTGGAGAGAAAGAAACGGGCGTTGCTTTGAAGATCAAACACGGACGGCGGAGCAGTTTAGAGAATTTTTTTACTATACTTTGTATAGTTGGTTTAAGGCATCAACTATTAGTCCGATAAAAGGGTTGCCTAATTTTTTATCATTTCTATCTTGTTTAAACTGATAATGCACTCCTTGTGTATTACTTTTTGGCTTTGATTTATAAAATTATATGAATACTTATAAAAAAAAAAACATAAGTAACTTTTTTATTTATAAGAAAAGAGTAAGTTAACCAACCATCTTTTGAAACAAAATTATACTTGAAAGAAACTTTGTTTACTGCCAGCTTAGCCAAACATTTTCTATGTTTTTCTTCTTTCCTGGGCTTCCTGCTTGTCCCCATGAGTATTTTATTATCCCAATTTGGAGTTAATTTATCAGTGTGTTATAATATCAATTGCCAAGCTCTCAGCATGGGACTTCTGCTCTGAGGTGCTCCACTATCTATATGCTCTCTAGTAGAACATCGTTGGACTTTTAAAATATGAAATGATGTGCGCGTGACTGTCTCTTTTTAATTTTCTATCAAGTGCTCCGTCACCAAATTTGATGTTCTTTATCCCACTGTTGTCACTTAGGTCCAGACACTGGGAACAAGAACACTTGGTTCTGGTAACTTTTTGTATTCAATTGCTTGACCTCTTCTATAATCTATATCAAAGAAATGCAGCAGTAGGTAGCTTTCCCTCATAGTAAGCTGATTGAGCAATCTTGGTAAGCAACCATGTTATAGTTTCAAAGGGTCTTGATTGAAAGGCCGAGTACCTCATCTGCGGTAGAATTGTAATTCATTGAATTGTTGCTAATGGGCTTTAGTCTACAAACTTCATTGATTTAGTAATAGACTAAATTTTATTGCATACAACACACGATTCTTATAATTCTATTTGAGGGAAAATAAGATGTCAAGAGAGTCCAGTGACAGCCCCTGTTGAAGAAAATTAGTTGCCACTACAGTGATGAGACATTTTTGCGTTAAATTTTCTCAAAAGGTATAATGAGTAAAACCCAAACTGGAGCAATCCTCGTAGTGTTTGCTTTGGTTGATAAATTATGGATCTAATTAGTCTCTATGAGAGACTAGTTGGTTTCTTGGCATGGCATGCAGCGAAAATATCATTTCCAAATTAAAATGGGGTCAGTGTAAACTTTGTGTAAATTTCAAAGGTGATTGTTTTCAAACACAAGATATTTGTTCATTATGAATGAAATGCTTAACTGATTATTAGTTCCTATAAAAACTATCATGAAGTGTCTATTCTGTTTTGAGCTCTGTGTTTTTGGTACATCCCCTATTTTCAATGTTGTACCTTGTTGTACGCTTTGTAGTAAATGGTTATCTGTTCTTGTAGCCTGGGCTGAGTGAGGATTCTCAAAGGCAGATGATGGTGTCTGACCTTCAGATGCAGGCCTCACCAGGTAGCAGCCAAGGAGTCTCTCCTTTTCCTAACCAGACAGCTTCCCGACCTGTTTCATCCATCCATCAGCAGCAGTCACATCCGGTATCACCACAACAGCCCCAAGTTCGTAGCTCTCATCACTCACATCTTCAAGGAGCAGCCAATCATCCTCTCAATCCCCAGCAGCAAGCCTATGCAATGCGCCTAGCAAAAGAGAGAGAAATTAAACATCGTTTTCTCCAGCAGCAACAGCAGCAATTTACTGCCTCTAATTCCTCGATGCAACATGTACCACAACAACCGCAACTTCCTATTTCGTCGCCTTCACAAAATAGTTCCCAAGTTCAGTCCCAAACAAGCTCTCCATTGGTATCACATTCTCCACTAACATCTGCTTCTGTTAATACAATGCTGCAGCAGCAGCAGAAGCATCAAATGCATAGTTCTCAAACTGTTAGCAGTGTCAATCGGACAGGCAAGCAACGGCAGCGGCCGCAGCAGCAGCAGGTTTTGCATGGTAACATGCCACATCCCCAGCAGCGACAGCAGTCACAGAGTCAACAGCAGGCTAAACTTTTAAAGGGAGTTGGAAGAGGAAACTTGATGCATCAGAACATCCCCGTTGACCCCTCCCTTTTGGATTCGATGAATACAGGGAACCAGTCTTCAGAGACAGGAGAGCCAAGCGCACATTTAATTCAAGGCCAGGCATATCCTGGGCCACCGCTAAATGCTGTGCAACCGGCAAGGCAATATATGCCTTCACAATCATCTAATCAATCCCTGCCTCAGCAAAAGACATATTCTGGCCAAGTAACTTCATCCTTGCAAAACCCACCTCAAATGCCTTCTCGTTCTGATAA
Organism: Fraxinus ornus; assembly: GCA_903798235.1. Taxonomy (NCBI): domain Eukaryota; kingdom Viridiplantae; phylum Streptophyta; class Magnoliopsida; order Lamiales; family Oleaceae; genus Fraxinus; species Fraxinus ornus. The sequence continues at coordinate 7,564 of CAIGRF010414005.1, forward strand.
TAGCAGTGAAGGTCTGGTTCTACCAGTTGCTCCTGCCTCTACTTCATCTGCCGGCCATCAATCTGTTCCACCTGTGACCATGGCTGCCTCCAATCACCAACAGGCACCACCTCACAAAAAGTTGGTGAATCAAAATCCAGAGTCTCTTCAGAGAGGATTTCATCAAAATCGAAAACCTAATTCTGACCCACCAAACAAGCAGCAAGCCAGAGATTGTCGTACTGAACAGCTTGCAACAAGCAGTTCTGCTGAGATGGGTCCCATGACAACATTGCCACAGGTCTGTAACAATGCAACTAATGTAGTACAGGTCATTTCTCCTCCTAGTGCGCACCGGAATGGTTCAGAGCGGTTGTTTGATTCTAATACTTCGAATTCACCAACAAATTTGGGTTCCTCGGTTCCTCCACCAGTGGGTGCTAATGAATCCGTGCCTCAAAATATTCAAGGGCCTGGTCAAAGGCTGTCGTCTATGAGCTTACCTAAAATTGGACATGATGTTAGTGCTCAATGGCAGCAGCAACCATCACAACTACAACCACCTTCTTCGCCAGTAGCCCAACCTCAGCAGCAGCAGCCACAGCTCTTGCAAGCAGGGAATGGTAGTTTGAATGGTTGGCCAAGTGACCCTAAACTGGAATGAAGGACGCTTAACAGATGTCTCTCGGTGGTGATTGGTCCTGCCTGGGTTAGGTCAACATACTTTTGAGACAGCAATTTACAGGTTAGTTCATACCTTGATTCCATATATCTGTAATATCAATTGACACGCATGGACTTCACTGCTTTATTTAGGTCTTTGCGTGCTTATGCCATTCTATTTACAAGATAATAGTTGACCATAAATACTCTATTTTTCCTGCCCTTTAGGCCTTCTTGGGAGTTCCGGTGTACCGGTTCTAAGAGTTTTTTTAAAAAAAATAAAGTTACATAAACGTCCCTTAGTGAAATTTTTGGTTTATAGTTTTTTGTATGAAAATTTTTACTTATAAGTAATATTTTACTTATATGTAATTTTTTTACATACAAGCTAATATTTACTTTACTTAAAATTTTATGTTAATAAATGAAATTAATAATTATAAGTTAATTTTGTAACTTGAAATAATTTCTACACAAAAGTGAATTTTTTACTTGTAAGTTTTTATATTTTATAAGTGATTTTTTTTTGTCTTATTAGTAATTTTTTTACACAAAATAATTTTTTACTTATAAGTAATTTTTTAATTATAATGTAATTTTTTTGTTTATAAATAATTGTTTAAGTTAGTATATTAGTATTAAACAAAATATGTTGGTTTGAAATAATTATTTTATAAATGATAAAATTAGAAGAGAATTTGGTAAACGGTAAAAAATCATCGATTTGATAAAACTCTCAAGCAGGCCCTTTGGGTTTCAACTTTTTGTCTACACAAGATGTGAACTGTAAACATTTCCTTTAAAACTTAACAGTATTGCAATTTTGATCTCCTATACACGCTTCTATTTGGCTTTTGCTCAGTAAAATTTCTATTTCTCTATGTGGGACAATATACCAACTGTTTTTTGCATTATTCAGTTTGAAGCTTATGGTTCTAGCTGGGCATGGAAAGATGACGAATTGGTCAAACTTAGAAGTTCTCTGCAATTCGGCAAAGACGACTTTGGGGGTATTTTGTACATTACTATTGATCTAAAGCTTGGGGAAGATAAGTGACAGATGATAGAGGTAGGTGTACATAGTCTCATCTCTCCTTTTGGTGATTACTTTTTTCCATCGCATACTTGTTTTCCTGCTCAGTAAATTAGGGGCCCTAATTGTTTTTGCCCCCATAGATCAGCCGTGTATTATTTCACTTGTTAACATTGTTTTGGCCAAAGGCTGTAGGAATTTTGTGAATATTAGTCGTCTGGTTATATTATGGTTTATATTTGTAGCGGTCATCCTACATCTGTCTCCAGCCCTTACAATTTTTGTACCCATTTGTTGTAAAGTATAAGAGGGAGTGATGTATTTGAAATCTCACAGGACCAGTTTGGTTTTTTGTCTATGATAGCCATTTGTGAACTTTGGAAATTGGCAGTAAAGTGGAGTGAAAAAAGATTTGCATATGATTTTACAACTTTATATTAAAAAAAAAACATGGATATGGCGTCTAGAATGGGCATTATGATTTTTATCAATGTTCGTTAGAAAATCTCCACGTACTCTTCTCTCGTGATCGATGTTTCATTTATTCAATCACCAGAATTAAATGCGGGTATATAACTCGAAGACATAAAACAAAAAAATTGTTTATTTTTTGTACGGGATTTTGACACTTTTACACGCTTATAAAACTTTTTACCAACGAGTCTTAAGTAAGGGGATGATACACGTCGTATTCAGTTATAGAGTGCATGTTTGGTATATAATAATGCTTTTAAATTACTCTTTCAAACTTCTTTTTGCCACTGCGAGTTTTTCCCTCTTAAGTTCATCCATAAAACCCGCCCCCACTTTGCAATATATTCTCTTCTCAACGTAAACTTCTCTTGCTGATTTTAAGGGGGATTGGATCCTAAAATTGGAATTCCGTGAGATAATATTTCAGATCTGTATTGAAATAGAAATGATTTCTAATTCAGAATTTTGAATTAAATCTGCAAAGTTTGAGGGTTCAATAATTTGTTGAGACACCAACTACCAAATGGACCTCAAAAGAGCGTTCGCAAATAATCATTTTTCCTGAAATGCACCAAACTAACAATCTACCTGCACATGCTCTTCAGAGTCGAATTTAGATCTCAACTTCCGTGAGGATTTGCAGAGTAGAAAGGTGATGGTTCCAAACCTCACTTCAAAAGTTCTCAAGGAGAAGGCAGTTAAAACAGTTTTTCAATTGAACCCAAGCAATGCGATGAACCATACAAGGCAAAAACTCGTTGGTGTACTGCAAATATAGTCATACAACTCTTAAACATGAAGTGAAGTTAAATAATTGCCAGAAAAGGAGGTGACGTAAATTTTAGACTAAAACATAAAACAATCTTTACCTTCTGAAGAAACTGCATCAGTCCATACTTCGACTGAGGCATTTAAGGAAGACAGAAATCATAATGAATGGCAGCTAAGCAAACATCGTAACAGCACAGGGTGAACAATGGAAAGCATATATTTAAAGCCAATACTTTATCCTTCAGCTAGTTACTCCAGCTAGGATTCATTGCACAATGATGTTCGAGGGGAACACTATTTATCCTGATCAATCTTGTACTAAGAGAACACTAATAATGTCACACTTCTTCGAGTAAAAAATAGGAATCTGTATTAGTTTACTGCACAAGTAGCATCACTTTTCATGTTTCTTTTTATCCAAAGTAAACATTTCCTGTTAGCTAAGCACAAGTCCAAATTCCAAACATAAGAAAGGAACCATCCCAGGAAAGATGAATTAGAGCTATGCCAAATGAAGATAAGAAGCGTGAAAAGCAATTTTAAAATATATAAACAGTTGCGTTGCACAAATATTCATTACCTTAGGACAGTAATTTAGTTAAAGACTGAAGCACTGTAAAAGGCGGCAAGAATCACGAAATATTAAAAAAAAAAAAAAAGAAGGAAAGAAAAAAGACAAGCAGCAGTTATTGTGGTCTAGTATACAGCATGCTTGGAACCAAACACAATTTTAAACACTGGACGTTTCTACAACAAGTGAAGTTTTCGTAGATTCACACATGTAATATGTTTCAAAAAGTTTCAGTAACATATTGAAAAACACTTGAATGTCAAACACAAACTATATTTAGAGCTGAAAGAGAAATGAATATGCTCGTGCACTTAATTCTACCAAGAAATCTCACAACACCAATGAAAAAAGACAAAATTTACACTTTGAATATGATAAATTTCTACCTAGCAATAATGAAACAGTCAACTATTGAAACTGAAATTGTCTATACACTATATAGATAACATCTGAAAACCAATAAAAGGTCATGGATTTATGTGATTACATCATCAGATTATTAATTATTTCTGAAAACCTAAAAAAAATTAAGCAGTAGAATTATTAACCTTCATATTTCTTGACTGATATTCGATTTCTTATGAGCTCCAAATGATCTGCCAATTGTATCAATAATCTTCCTTTGGGCCTCAAGAACCATATCCATTCTTTTCTTTTCCATCTCCATACGGCACCTCTGCGTTTCTCTCATCATCTCAATTTTCTTATTCTCCATTTTCATAAACTTCTCGGCAAAACCCCTAATTTCCCCTGCCAATTCTCGCCCTCTACCCCCTTCACCATTCCCTCTCTCCTCCTGCTCCTCCTTTACTTGCATCCTTTCATCCTCTTCATCATCATCATTGTCATCATCATCCTCACTGACCTCATAATTATACCGTGTTCGCTTCCCATTTATGGGATTTCTAAAGGCCCTCAAAACCCGATCAGTGCCCTCGTTAAAAGTCTTCTCCATCCCCATTTTGCTCCCATTTCTAACCGCTTTCTTCATACCCACCTCCCTGCGCACTAAATTGTTAATACTCTTCGACTTATTCTTCTTTGATGACTCTACGCCATAACTAGCACTCCACTCCTCATCACTCTCATCAGAATTATTGTAATCATAATCCGCAGCACCAGAATAAAGGCTACTAAAATTATTAGTGTGATTATTACCGTTACTACTAAGGTTATTCGCAGTATTCGGAGACTTAACTACAGCCACCGGGCGAGCATTAAGAGGCAGCGGACCGCGTTCCATTTGATCCATTAGCTCAAAATACTGCCACGAATTCGGA
>CAIGRF010414005.1:12800-31466 GCA_903798235.1 Fraxinus ornus
AGGGGGAGAGGAGGGAGGCGAAGCCATGGGTGTTGGGATGGGAGTTTGGAAGTTTGGGGAGTGAATTTTATAGCATGTTGTGGGTGGCGGCGGTGGCGGTGGTTGCGGTTTGGGTGCGTCGTGGTGGTGGTGGTTGCGGTTTAGGTCGAACGTGGGGGCATTCTAAACGTGCGGCGACCTGTACGGATTAGGGTGTAGAGAATGGATAACCTTCGGTTCCTTGTTCTACAATTCTCTACATTTTTAAATGTTTGAACTAAAATCGCACGGGGCACTCCCTTAATAGAGTCGTGTCGGGTGTCTCCGTAAGAGTGACAGCCCGAAAGGGGGAAGAATGAATCCACAATAGCGGATAAATTTGTAGTTAATTTACTTTTCTTTTTGTCTCAATATTTCCTACTTTCCAATTTGACGTGGACATTCGCCCCTTTAATTTATAAGTATTATGTTATTTGTAAATTGATTGTTGTTGATATTCAATTATGTGTAAAAATCTATATCATTAAGACCATGTCACACGCTGTCGATGTCAATCAAACTGTACTTGTACTAAAACTGAATTTATAAATAAATAAAAATGAGTGAATAATACTTATGAATTCATTAAAATGTTTAATTGAAAATGAAATTTGACTGTCACGACACAACAAAGCTAACATGGAGCTAACCAACTCGAAAGGCTAGGAATTTACCAATGATGATTAATGACCCAAAGAGAATCTTTGCTAAAGAGTTCACTTGCCACCAACAAAAATCCAATACAAATGTAAAAGACTTTGCAAGTCAGTGCGATTACTTTATCAAGCGATGTCACCCTAATCAAGATGCAAGTAGTCATTGACTCTAATTACACTTTGATATAAAACTCAATATTATGAAAATTTCATAACTAGAGCGTCGAGGTCAAGTGGACCATTTGAGCCATACTTGGCCTGTTTTGCAACTTGGGACAGTAGCTCGATCAATCTTTTTATCCCAAGTACAATATTATTATTAAAATTCTAACTTGAACTCCGAGGTCGAGTGGACCCACATGATATTTGCTTTATTCTGATTTCTTCCAAACAGATGAAACTTTTTGGATGTGTATTTGTTTCTAATTTGGACAGGTATCTGAATTTGGGAGGTAAAGAGTGAGAATTCAAGGAGAAATCTTCCAAACTCTTGTCAGTATATTGCATGTGATTATCTGTAGCTGACAAAATTTGGATTTAATGGGAATACATAGTTTGCTTTTATAAAATGTAAAATATGAACAAATAATTGTATGATAAATCAATTTATTGCAATCTTCTTCTGTGTTTGATGTTTGAAACTGCCACTGTTAAAACCTGAAGAAAAAAAAAGAAAGAAAATACATATGAGAGATAAAGAGAGATGTTGACATTGGAAATTGTTCGGCAACTTCCAGCCAACAATGAGTATGGTTGATGTTGAAAATCAGGAAAATAGGCTTTACCAACTAGTCGAATAGGGTGGCAAGCATACTACCTGTCATCTGTTTTGCAAGTCTTCCTGTTTTTGAGCATGAATTCCAAGCCTAATTTATTGAACTTTCAACGGCAACTATACTCAACATGGATAAACAATTTCCAACTTCAACAAGAAAAAACTTAAATTACCCGTGGAGTGCCACGCATTGAACTTCTGATTAGTAACCATACCAATCTACTGGTCTTAATTTGGGTTGGAAGGTCACAGGGGAAAAAAAATTACCTAGAGGGGCTCATATCAAAGAAAGAGTTCCTCTTTGATATTCTAGGCGTCAGGTTCTGCGAGGTAATGACTTGCTGCTTCGTAGCCAACAAGATCTCGTCCCCTGGCATTTGTAAAGATACATTGTCAACTTCTGGCACTGTGAAGGGTTTAAAACACTGACCATCAAGATTATGTTGAGTAGCTTTTCAAGCTTTTCCTTTTAGGGGGATGTTTGGTTTGCAATATTGGACAAGACTTAACATTATTATGGACAATATTGTCTAGTAGACTAGTAGTGCGTGATTCCTTGCCAAACAAGCCATAAGAGTATATGAGATCTCACATTTAGACTGGATTCCTTTAGAGTTTCCAATGACTCGGAAAGCTCTACTTGTTTTGAAGTTGTTGCAAACAGTGCCTGGATACGACAGTTTACTCATGTCGATCAACAATTAATTGGAAGAAGACAAAAAAATTTAGGATTACATTGACAGTGAAAAATCTTACTCTTTTTGTCTTCTGCAAGTCGTGCTCTATGGATTTTATGCGATTCAAAGATTCAAGTAGGATGTCATCCTTCTCTGGGGGAATTTTTGTAGGTTTCTTCAACAGTTCGGTGACGACATTCTCTAAATGTTGCAACTTCTCGCAGCATGGATGGAGGAGCTCCTTACTATTTGGCCGTGAAATGGGTTGTTCTTGAGAATTTGAATTTGCAGAATGTGTTCTTTGATCTTTCACTAAGTTCTCAGAATTCGCCTTTCTGAATAATCTTCTAACCAGCCCAGCAAGCAACAAAGATATGCATGCAAGAAATCTGACTATAAGAACGTGCCTTCTTCCGTTGACATGCCTAGTCACATCTACTGCAAGAATATAAAAACATGTTAATGCTACAACACAAAAGCAATTACTTTGATATAAACAACAAAAAATCCATTTAAAAACTGATTCTTCATGGAAAAAAATGCATGGCATACCAAACAGCATAACCCGTACTTATATTCAGTTAATTGTCCAACAAAAGAATGATAAACTTAATGAGTCTTGTGCGCACAAAACGCAAGCAACAAGATAGATGGAGTTAAATGTTGATGCCCTAATGGAAAAGAGGAGAACTCCAAACACTATTCACAAAAGCTTCTACAGTGAAAATAGTACTATATGCATCCAGAATGAATGTCCAATCCAATACGAAACCAGAATAAATGGAAGCCTAAACTAATAGGTAGTAGCATCGCTTTCTTACTTGAAGGACAATGATTTTCAACTCTATCCGCAACGTGCTTAGGTCCAATTTTGCCCCGTAAAGATGCAGGTCTCCCTACAGTTTCCTGAGTCAGCCAAGGTAAAAAGCAGTAAGATTGAGCATAGAGAACGTCAGTGATATGATTGTCCCATCACTATATTTAGTAACATTTATGAATGTAAAAGAATATAAAAACATTGTGAATCCCAAAAAAGCAAAGAAAAATTGAATATACATGTTATTACAAGCTGGCGCAAAATAAGTCATATCCAAGACACTTTAAATAAAAGGAGAAAAGTAAAAGGAATCACTATGAAGTCTATTGAAGTTAACGAGGTGCAAAATTCAAACACAAGAATTCGAAGATGGGCGGTGTCGCCTTTAAGTGACTTTGTTTCCCTGGGAAGGTGGTGATGAGAGTTTGAACTTTGGCCGTGAACGCTACTTGTCTCATGCATTATAATACATCCTTTTCATGAAAGAAATTAAGTTAAAATGGTGCTAGGAGCATGTTTAGCTAAACTTAAAAAGTTAACTTACAAGAAAATAAGTTCGTATCAAATTTTTTTTTTTTTTTTTAAATTATTGGTGAAAGTTGGAAATTAGTATCAAAAAAATGATTTTTTTTTATAAACCTTGCCAAACATGCTCTAGTACTGCAGATGTGTGAATAGGCAAGTAAGTTTTTCAGCAATCACTGTTATTCCCTTCATAAAATATCAATATCATTGGTCTATACGTATCATCTTTCTTTGTCTTCGTAATTGACTACCCATATAATCATCACGCTATTCAACAGTCCCATGTTCCTTCTTTTGGGCAACTTTTTCCCTATTAATCTCCTGTAACATCATGAACCTCAATGTTAACAATGAAGTATTCTATTTGAATTTTACTTCAATTTAATTGCATATTTTTTGCCACACGACACATTTAATTCTAACACACGCTGTCTTCTTGAATCCATCTGCCTCTTGGGCCACCTCTAGTTGATATATTATGTGCAAAACATGAATAAAGATTCAAAATGAGCAAATCTCCTATATCGGTAACAAGCTATCCTACACAAATTTCAAGAATGTTGAATCCAACAAGTACACCAATACACTGATGTGTTGAGGTTCACATCTGAAAAGCATAGTTCAGATAAGAGGCTCAGAAAAAGCAGGCTTCCAACACCAGCAAGCCTAAGGGAATAAACTCTATCTGGGAGTTAAGGAAGCACTGTTTAATAGTAGGCAAATGCAAGCAAATACAAAGGAAACCATCAGAAATTCATTGACATGAGACTAAATCCTATTATATAAAGTAAAAACCTATTAGAAAAATTTATTTTTAGTGAAATAAATACTCATCAAAAATGACATTATATGCACAAATTGATATCTATAAATACTCTTCTATTACTTTATAGGTGACCAAATGCTTATCAATCCACGATATAGAAACATGCCATCAGAAGAAAAATCTCATCTGCTTAGCAATTAAACCTACTTGTTCCAACAACATATCTTCATTTCTATATTTGAAGAAGATTCATCTGCAGACAATACTTATGTTATTTAGTATCGGCTTTCAAGAAAAAATATTTGGCAACCACGTATTCGACTTCCTTTGATTTCAGATCATTTACATTGCCTTACAGGTTAAAACATAAATGCAATTTTTCTGGTAGGAATCTGAGGTACAGGACAAAGTGTAATCCTTTTCTTCCCCCTTTGGAATGGACTAAACTAAGGGCCTGTTTGATTGAGATTTCTTTTCCATGGAAGATGGAAATTAAATTCTATTTCCATGTTTTTGCATGTTTGATTGACTAAATTTCCCATGGAATTAGTTTTCCACATTTTCTTGATTTTTGAGGAAAAGCTTTTCCCATGGGTTTTGTGGGAAAAGCTTTTCTATGCAATTTTTTTTTTTTGACAATTGAAACAAATTTTATCCCCAATTGTAACAAATTCTATCATTTTAATGGACAATTTTCATGGAAAACAAAGTCAAACGAATACCAAAAGATCCAAAATTTAAATATTTTTTAGGTGAAAAATTATACCAATCAAACACATTTAATTGATAATTCTCAGTAAAAACAAGTTCTAAGCAATTCAATTAATTGGAATTCATTTTCTTTTCACTCAAATTTTATTCTTGCAATCAAACGGACCCTAGCAGAATGTGACTATCTTTACCAACCACTATATAATAATATGAAAGGCAAACAAGAAAAAATTGTCTGCATGGTAACGTGAGAAAAGAATCGCAAACCAGAATCTGGCCCGTCAGGAACAATTTCACTTTCCATGTCCTGTATAGGGAAACACAATTTCAGTTCAAACATTACCTACAGCATGAAGATGAATAAAAGTCAGTACATGGAATTTATCTACTTAGAATCAATTAGCTCTATTTCGAAATGACCACCATCAGAGAATGTGGTAACTACAACAATTTCACTATTTAGGTCCTGTACAAAGGATAGTTCCAACATTTCATGCAAGTAAATGAACAGAAGTTGGAGTGTGTAATATTGTCAATAAACTGTTTTACCTTTGAGCCAATTAGCTTGATTTCTAAATCATCGTCATCCTCTGAAAAGCTGGTAATTTTTTTTGGATAAGTCGCTTCACCAGCATGTAAAGCATGTATCAGCTGCAAGTAGGAGTTGGATAACCCTGATTATGTGCAAAAGAAGACAGGAAAATGTAGCAGCGAAAAACGAAATATTCTTGATTTTTTGTGCCAACATCAATCAACGTTTAGAGCTGACAAATGACAATGTTCAAACCTTAATAAGCTCTGGATCATTCCAGGGTCCCTTGTCAGATCCTAGACATCCACCTTCATTTGGGCATGAACAGGAGCCACCAAGAAAATCTGGCAATTGACTGTTTGATAGAATATTAAATGATACAAACTGAAACCTTTATACATTTTATACGTAACAACAAAAAGAATTATGCTATAGCAGGCAGAAAGATCACCTAGAGTCAATAACTTCCAACAAAGTATTCTGGAATTTGGTGCCTAGAACCTGTAGGATCGGTAACAGTCAGTAAGATAATAGTTTCATGCGACCACAATAATCTATAAAGTTTGAATACAAATCCTTTACATGTATTTTCGAAGTTGTCCTTGGATCAAGAAATCCTTTTGCCCAGTTCCACAGATATTTGAATCCACCGCCCGCATTAACTATGTACATATGATTCAATGTCTGCACATGATGAGAACAACTAATCAGTGGCCATAGCACCAGGGGAAAAATCAATAAATTCACTTTATTCCTTGGAAAAGAAGCTGAGGCACCTCAGGGTAGTTGTTGCCATCTATTCTCTGCATTCGCATGACTAGATCATGTGCAACCTTTCCAAAACTCATCCAGTTCTGCATTACGAATATTTTAAGGGAAGATTTACGATACAAATTTCATGACCAAAGAAAGCATAATGTTAAAATTACTACTAGAAATAATGTCAGAAGGTTGTACTAATGATTATCCAGGTCAGAACAAACCAAGCCATGTACATCCAGGATTGTTGTTGTTGAATCTATATGCCTCTTGGCCACAATTGAACATGCTGGAAACTTTTCTTCAAAAGTCTTTTCAAATCCCTGTATGTGATATTTTAAGAACCTCTCTATGGTGGTTACACTCATAAGCTTGCTAGGTTCAATTTTGCCAAGTCTTTCAATGTAGACGGGCCTCCCTCCTTTATCTACGCCATGGTAACCATGAGGATAATATCGCCGAACTTCTTCAGATTCATCATAAACAAAATCCTAAACAAGGGCCATACATTTATAGCAGCTTTAAGATTAAAAAAAAATCAAATTGATACAAATAGGAAGATAAGCAACTTCTAATAATTAAGATGAGAACGCCGACAAGACAGTTTCAAGCCAAACCCAACATTTATTTATTTATTATTATTTTTGTGTGTGTCGTGGGGGCTCAATATGCTTGCAACTAGAGAAAGTATACAAATAGCAATTAGCAGTACATAAACAAGCAAATTAGTTAAGAGTATGTGAAAAGTATTATATTCAGAAGGAACCACGAAAACAAAGTCAATCCATTATAAGCTCTGTCAATACGATCTCAGTCCTCATCTTAACAAAATATTGAGATATGTTTATCAGAAATCTATCATCTTTCCAATAATAGATAAGGACAGTGATAAAAATAGATAAGATGCAGCATTTTACCTGTATAATAGAGTCTACTCCATTCTCTTTCCTCCAATTGAGCATGTCTGCCCACATATGGACCGTCTTATCAAGGTCAAACTTCCTTGCTTTCAAGAATCTGCGACACAATCCTTTTTGTTCTCTTAAGAATATACATTAAAACGCACAGGTTTATAAAATCAAAAAATTGAGAATACAAAGGAATGACAGAGCAAAGTTTTGTGAAATCAAAGTATAAACAACATAAAACAGAAAAATTGGAAACAATATTACATTACCTGTATAATAGAGGCTACTCCATTCTCTTTCCTCTAATTGAGCATGTCTGCCCACATATGGACCGTCTTATCAAGGTTAATCTTCCTTGCTTTCAAGAATCTGCAACACAATCCTTTTTGTTCTCTTAAGAATATACATTAAAACGCACAGGTTTATAAAATCAAAAAATTGAGAATACGAAGGAATGACAGAGCAAAGTTTTGTGAAATCAAAGTATAAACAACATAAAACAGAAAAATTGGAAACAATATTACATAGGAAATAGGAAATCTGAGGGATTAATGAAATTGTCTTCAGAGGTTCTGAATATACGATGCACATGTAATAGCTTGTCTGAGCCAATGCATTTATACAGGTAGGGATTTAGAAGTCGTCGAAATTCAAGTAAAATAAGAGAATATTTACAAAAAATATATTGTTCTATGCCAGTGAAAAGAACTGTAGTGTATATTCAACAACTTCTGAATAGAGTGAATTATCATTATCGTAACATGGCACGTCATACTGCAATATTGATAAGTAATAGGGCCAATAATTACCAGAACTTAATAACACAACTGAAGAAGGCATTCTTGGGATTTGTATTATAGACAAGGTATCAACATACGACGTAGCGGCTGGCCAAGTGGCAAGACTTAGAAAGTTCTATTTCAGGTATTATACAACTCACAGAAATGACATTCTATTTTCCTGATAACAAGTTTTTGGAGACAATTACATGATACAACCAGTACCTCATCTCATACTTTCCCATCCTTTCCAATCACTTTTCACTACTTTCTATAAAACCGTTCTTATCATCTATAAACAAGAGAGCTACAGTCACCTTCTCCTCCATAATGAGAATCCAAACAGCAGACACTACTTAAGCCATGTGTTTTCCCATTTAAGCTGTCTTTTATTCTACAAAAATAAAAACAAAATCATGTTGACCAAAGCCAGAGTTCTAAAGTTGGAACTAATGTCCAACATTCTTTTGTAAAATACATGCTTCTAAAGACAAAAGTTTCTCCATCTTACCTTCAAGAGAGATAAACCTAAGAGAGTAAGAGTTCTTTCGTTTCGTTTTGCAATGAAAAAGAATTGGAAAACACGAATGTTGAGATTTCATATGGATTATGGTCCCAATCTCTGGAAGAAGATGAAGTAGGTTGGTTGAAATATATTTTACCACAGGATTTTAAATGCAACACCAGAGAACAAACAACATTAAAAATCAAAATTCTGACTAAACTAATCAGTTGTGAGAGGGTAATGGTATTATAGATCCATAATCGGAACGTGAAAATAGCAAACAATTAAGGCCAAGAAATTCTCTTTCATCATAATGCAATAGCAAATGCTCAATAATTATTATTTTTTTCTGAAATTGATACAGGTGAAGTTTTGAAAGATTAAGAAATTCTCTTTCAGAAATGCAGTTTTATTTACCTCAACATAATATGGTAATCATCATGGCGAGCTGGAAGCAGGTCTCTGTCAAGCAATACTTGACGAAATGCATTGAGTGCATTCTCTTCCTCCTTGTCTAGAAACTCTTCTGTGGAAATTGATGCAAACCGACAATGAGCCACCCGTTTACTGCGTTTCCTGAGAGTGCGTGTAATTTTTGTTGAAGCATTTAATGCTTTCTTCCTCAAAGATCTCATTCGAATTCTCTGTTTCTCATTCTCAGAAATCTCAAGATCCGATCTTTTCTCTTTTTCATCTTCTTGTATCGAAACAATTTCTAAAAAACGAAAAATCAATCAAAAAATTTAAATAAGTAATACAGCTTAAATATTGCAAACAGTAACATGAAATTACCTGGCATCCTTATTCGACCGATTCACAATTCAATACCCCAGTGACACTGAATCGATAAAGAACCAAAGCTCGTGAATTCTGTATAATGAAAAACCGAAAAAAAAAATGTTGAAACGCAGATTTTGTAAATCGAAGAGAAAAGTAAAACTGAAGCACAGATTTCCTAAATCTTCAAGATTCGCAATTCAGATTCGTCTGCCATTCCAATTTCCAACAGTCCAAAATCAACACGAAATGCGGCAAAAGTTCCTAAAGATCCGACAAAAATTCAGTGCATTTCGCGCTATCAAAAACGTACATTCACGAGGCAGATCCAGCGATCAAATAAAACGAGAGAAAAATTCACTTTTTACATCCATTTTTATTTTTTAATGAATTGATTAATTACCTTCTAAATCACACAATACCGGTGATCAATTTCCTCAGCTGTTTTCTGTATTGCGTATACAGTATACATGTATATAGGTCATGTAGGGGAGCGGAAAGTGGTTAATTTTGCTTTCCAATTACTCTCTTTGTCTTTCACTTTTCCTTTTCTTTCTAGAAACGCCTTTCTCGTGCGTCCACGGCGTTATATATAATGTAATAGTTTCTCTCTCTTCAGTGGAGCTATTAGTACGGCGTTACTTTTACACTCTTTCTCTCTCTCTCTCTCTCTAATGAATCGCTACTACCGCCGCCATCGCGCGGCCAACGTGGTGGTGGAGATTAGATGAAGGTTGAATTTTGATCTCGACGCGAAACTGCGAATGCTCCCAAACTGTTGCGCCACGTGGAGGGACCAACGGGAGCCAGACTCAAAATAGAACATTTATGTATTTTAATCAACCACATAAATGATTATAAATTGACGGATTTTTATAATTTATTTATTTATTTAAAGTATATCATGTTTTTAAACGAAAAATAAACGAAAAGTTGATAGCATGCGAATAAAATATGATCTAATAAAAAAATGATCAAGACATTTATAAACATCTAGAAACAATGAGTCGAACATAGACTTAGGGCCCATTTGGCAATACTTCTGAAAAGTCAAAAGCTGTTTTTGATATTAAGAAGATTTTTGATAATTTTTTGAACAATCATGCTACATAGACATAATTCTTGACATAATGTCATGCGACAACCTATTATTAAATTATTTAAAATACAATCAATTTTTTCGTTCAATTACATCTTGTCAACATCTAGTATGTCACTCTATCTGTCACCTACTTTATAGTAAAGTAGTATTATTATTATTTTTTTACAGTACTTTGATTGATTAAAAAAACTTTTTGAAAAAAATTGACTTAATGTAACTTTATCTAGTAAAATAATATTATTATTTCAAACATGATTCGATCACGAGTTTAAAATATCTTGAAATATTTATGTTTTCTTGTCAAAATCAAGATTTTGGAAATTCTTATTTATTTAAGACTTGTTTGGTCTTTGAGTAATGTTAGAAAAGTCCAACTTGAAATAAATTAAGACCATGGAAAAAGAGGGACTAAAGGTCCATGACCTTGTTTAGAAGAAGAAAATTATCCATAATTTTGTCTATTTATTATTCATTTTTAATGCATTCTTTATTTGTATTCAAAACATCATTTATTCAAACTTTATTATCATCCATTTATGAAAGCTTTACATGTTAGTGAGTGTATGTATCTTCGCCCTTGATTGAGCTCCATTATTTGAAAAAAATAAAAAAATAAAAAAATATTAGAATAGTGTTTTTTGAAGAATGTGTGATTAGAAAATAAAGAGAAAGTTTGAATTTACGTGTAATATTATTTTATTGAAAAAATGTGTGATTAATTTGAGGAGAGAAAAATGTATTAAAGTTTAATGGGGGCAAACATGGAGCTTCATTCAACCTTTAAGCAAAATGAAGCTTTAATCTTTTAATGCCATACAAAGTTAATTTTCTTGTAATGAATCATGACATGGGCCGTTGGTGTCAATACAAGACTCAATACATTGTACAACTTAGTTCATATAAATATTTTTTAGGATGCAACTTCATTCCTTTAAATCATAAAAGAGAAGGTATATAATGAAAGAATAATGTTATTTGCAGTCGCTTCTACTATAATCGTCCAAAGTGACATACATGTTTCGATTAATGATTTGATGTATGAAACAATAAAAAATTATCACATTAATATATCAAATCACTAATCGCCACATGTATGTCACGTAGGTTGACTACGATAACGAGAGACTGTAAATAACATTATTCATAATGAAAATAGGAGATGCAAAGTGTATTTTGTTAAAACATGGACTACACCATCAACTTCCCTTGATCAACAATATTATGAGACCTGCAAACTCGACTTTCAACTCAAAGATCGAGTCCACTATAGCCCTCGATAGTCGAGGGCGTGGGTACTAAGCTTGTGTACGGCCTCTAGGGATTGCTATAACCATTAGTCCCTGTTTGATATAGATCTTTTAAAATTCATTTCAATCACATATTCTCTAAGAAAATAATTTTTCATACTATTAAATCCACATTCTTCAAATAAAATATTTTTTTACAAAATCTATACTCAAGAAAATTTACATCAAACATGTGTTTGATAAATTCTTTTATACCTAATAATGAAAATTAATCATGATTGGATGGCGTAAAGTCGAAGCATGAAAAAATAATTTGGTACACTTAAGTACAATCATTCATGAAAAATTAAAAACAAAAAGAATCTAACTCACAATTAATCATGATTGGATCATGTAGCATTGAAGTATGCAACATAATTTAGTACAATTAAGTACAATTATTAGGTAAGTTTTATAACAAATTGAAAAATATAATCATCGACATCATATTAATTTGCACGATTGTACTACGTATACATAATCACTTATATAATAGTTTACCAACAAATAATGTATCGAGATTTAATTGGATCAACATTTCATCAATCAAATAATTTCCCACTTTTATCATTATGTAAAATATTATGTACAAGAAACATTTTCGCAATTTGCCTGACTTCAATTGTTGAAGGCTATACGTAAATAAATCTAGATTATGCACGTGGAAAAGTTGAATATAAAACATTAAAAATATTTATTATTATTTTAACAATTTAAACTTTTAAACGTGTCGATAGACTTAACCAAAATCTTGCCAAGAAATTAAAAAAAAAAAAAAAAATTAGTCTATATGCAAATGCTTTTGCTTAGACTTTGCTCCATATCATCTATTGCTGATCTCCTGCTAGGTTGCATTCTATATGTTCAAAGTCACCTCTTGCTTGTAGTGATATTGGCTTGGGTGGTTGGGATAGATTAGTTTTGAAAACGTCCGCCCTCGAAAAGGAATTGATTGAATAAATTATTCTATTAATAATGATTTTAACATTATATTTTTAATCTCTCTTGCTCTAGAAATAAAAAAGTTTGACGAACCCTATCTTATGAGGCTCGCTGAACTTGTTGAGCCCTACAACTATTATCAGTGCTATAATATATAGAAAAAAAGGGTAAATCTCATTCTTACCAAATCTTATCTACGTTGATATATGCATCATCAGACGAAAATCAAAATAAAAATAAGTGACTTCATCTATATTGAGGATCTACTTGTTGAAAGGCTAGAGATGACGATTAGTCAAAGAGAGCCAAAGGGTAGATCTCATTTTCACTAAGGGCATGTTCGGTCGTGATTAAAATCCAATTAAAATTGAAAATATGGCTGTTATTTGGTCTCACTCGTCTAATAAAAGTTAACAATAACGACTAATTTTTCAATTTTAATCCGATTTTAATCTCTACCGAACAGACTCTAAATCTTATTTGCGTTATTTTACATATCATAGGACCATAAGTCAATGCAAAATAAGCGACTATTTCAACATTGAGGACCAGTTTGTTGAAAGGTAAGAGATAAGGATTAGCCAAAGAGAGCCAACCTACGCAAAATCTACTGCCGACCGTTCACTTCCTTAAGTGCGAACCACAAAATTTACGTTTTTTCAATGGACAAAGCTTAGCTCAAGTTGAAAACTTAAAATTAAAAAGAAAGATAGCCAAACATGAATGTTCTAGAAAACCAATTTACTTTGTTTTAAAAGTCGAATTATTGCGTTCAATTCGAGAAGGAAGAAAGCGTACGCATAAATTCAAATCACCTCATTTGTTTTTATCCTCTGAAAGTGGACAAGAAATGAGTGGCGGGTAATTAAAAGCTAAAACTTTAACTTCGTCCATGTTTGATATATATTAAAATTTTTATTTTCATTTTCAACCACACATTTTTCAATAAAATAATATTTTCAATTACATCAATAATTTTTCTTTCTTTTTCAACCACACATTCTCTATCAATTTATTATTCCAAAATACATTACTCCAAAATAATGTGGCTCAAATGCACCCTTCACTTGTTAAATTTCTCCAATCCATAATTATTTAGCCCTTGTTTGGACTCCCTTTTTTTTAAAAAGAATGTATTTTAAAATAGTAACAAGTTGGAGAATATATGGTTAAAAAATAAGGTAAGATTTTTGATTTATGTGTAAAATTATTTTATAACAGAATGTATGGTTGAAAATGAGTGTTGAAAAAAATGAGTTTTTCTAAAAATGGAGCCCAAACATTTATCTTAGAAGGTTTTGTCTCGTATTTTGTTTTGAACACCTCCTTAATGTGGTTTTGTCACGTTCAATTACAACATTGTCACAGTATTTTTTGTTTTCAATCAAAATTGAAATAATCAAGCATCCAATAAATCATTTTTTAATTACTTTGGTAAAAGGGAAAGAAATTGTACAATTTCTTGTCTCGATGCATGTCGATGTGATTTTCACTTCAAATGTTGTTCCATCTCAAGAAGAATTTTGCTACTCGTACATAAAAAAAAAATGTATATAATGAATTACATAATATGATATGAAGGGAAAATATTGAATTAAAAAGTTAATCGTGTTTTAAACTGACAAATGATCGAATGTCGTGTTAAGTATATCAAGATTCTTTCAAGAAATGGAAGGGAATATGTTATATGTAGTGGACAAAGGTAGTAACTTGTGTCCTATTTTAAGATTTTTGGGTTTTGCCTAGAAGCATCGGATACCCTTTTTTTTTTTTTTTTTTTTTTTTTTGGGTATTTAAGATAATTTCATTTTATTACAATTTGACCAATCAATTCATACTTCTACTTTAATGAATTGCTTCGACCGATTCTCTTAGACAAAGAAATCAAAGACATGAATATTGACATAACATGAATAAAACTAACATTAAAATTAACCTCGAGTCTGCTTCGTTCTTGTTTTGTCAATTACTGAACATTAATGCTATTACAGGTGTATCTTTTTGTTTTGTCAATTATTGAATGTCAAATAATGCTATCATGGATTCTCCGTAATTGAAGACATCAAAATAATTTCGTCTTCGTTTCTTTGGTCAATACAGAAAAAGAATTGCTATATGAATAATTCCTATACGATTTCCGTATGGAATATTTGTTCCATTTCAAGAAATGGTCGGTATTCATATACACGACATATTATAGGTAGGGGTGGACTGGGTTGAATCGGTTTTTGCCCCAACCAAACATTGTCGATTTTTTCAAAATCTAACACAATCCAATCCATGTAAATGTTGAAACCCAACCCAATTATGTGTCGGTCGGATTGGGTTGGGTTGGTCAGTTTGAGATAAACTTATTGCGCAAAAATTAAAATCATCCAATTTTTTGCTGTAAAATAACATCTTGAATTTAAGGTGCTGCACATCCATTCTTCAAAGTATGCGGTAGACAAGAATGTAACCTCGGGGGAGGTTGAGGGTTTAGTTGAGGTATATGTTCAAGATTTTTTGGCCTTATTATGATTATTTAATTCCATTTACAATGACATAACTTGGAAGCCACAAAATTTCATGAACCATTAGGTTCATTTATAGAACACTACAACAATTACATCATTACAATCAAAATTACGGTCTTGTTGAAAGGAGCTTCAAAGAGTTTTTTGCTTACAATCAAATTTCAAACTCGAATTCTAGTATTATAAAAAGGTGAATTTCATGTGACAAAATGCACATACATACATCATCAAGCTAATAAGAGAACCACCAAATAAAGCAATGGCAAATGCACCCCCACACATTTACAGAAGCCTCAGATAATGTTGCAATTATTCTGCCAAATCAATACTTAGCCCGTCTACGTTTTCATGAATTCTCAACTCTATTCCATCCTTTTTATCACAAGAGACAGCCATTCTTAATAAACACTGAATTCAAAAATGGCAAACAAATGAAAAATGAACTATTTTTAGTCCAATGAACTAGCTAAAATCATGTAAAATCAACTTCATACAAACTACTAAATTAAACATTGAAGCAACACAGTACTTGCACTAAAATTACTCACCTTTGACAGAACATATTACTTGCACTAAAATTTCATGAACCATTGGGTTCATTTATAGAACACTAGAACAATTACATCCTTATCAACCATACGAGTGTGAGAGTGAAAATAAAATCGGTCAAATGAATAAAAGAGTGCCTCATAGAATCATCTACACATCTATTATTTTACGACAAATTACAATGATTTAAATTTTCTCCTTTAATTCAATAATATCCAGCCATGCAACTACTATAATAATATTAACATCTAACAAATCACTGATATTACTAATTTCTAATGAAGTTCAATGATTGAATCTAGACAAAGTAAGTCCAGTAATTGCAGATGAAATTTACCTGAGAGATGAGGCAATTTGAGGCTTGAGCGAGAGAGCATAGACTTGAGAGATTGGGGGATTGAGCGAAACTGCGAAAAAGAGAGTGAGTTTAGGGTTTTGTTTTTAAAGGCGTTTTTCTTTTTTTCTCTCTTTTTTTTTTTTGGGTTTTGTGTTGGGTCGGGTCGGTTTGGATCTGGTTTGGGTTGCTAACCCATAACCCGACCCGATCAACCAACCCAAAAATCGCCCAAAAAAAGGCAAAAAATCAATCCAAACCGGTCGGTTTGGGTCGGGTTGGTCGATTTAGTCTGTCTGATTTGGGTTTTGCCCATTCCTAATTATAGGGAATGTATGTTGTGGACAAAAGTAGGAATTGGTGAACCGTTTTTTGGTTTTACGAAGGGCGTGGCACCTAATTTTTTGAGGCTAAATTGACTTCGTCTTTGTTGGAATGTAGTAACAATCATGTTACATGTACATTATCTTTTTTATCATTATTTACATTGTGTTACGTTGCAACCCACCATTTGACACATCTAAAAAAAAAAAAATACTTTTTCCCACCTACAATTTTTTTAAAACAAACGGGATGTCAATCCAATGAATCTACATTTAGCATTATTGATTCTTCATTTTTTACTTTATTAACGTTGGTTTTGAATTTTTAGGTACTTGTTGTTCTTGTACACGATTTGGGTCCCAATTGGGAGCCTCTATGTTATGCAATCAACGCTACTCTGCAATTCAAGGTGAGAGAGATCATTGAAATTTTCTTGATGGAAATCGAATTTTACAGACTGACCCATCTTTTTTGGATTTTGACATATAAAGTACATGTAGATTTTTTTTTAANCTAGAACAATTACATCCTTATCAACCATACGAGTGTGAGAGTGAAAATAAAATCGGTCAAATGAATAAAAGAGTGCCTCATAGAATCATCTACACATCTATTATTTTACGACAAATTACAATGATTTAAATTTTCTCCTTTAATTCAATAATATCCAGCCATGCAACTACTATAATAATATTAACATCTAACAAATCACTGATATTACTAATTTCTAATGAAGTTCAATGATTGAATCTAGACAAAGTAAGTCCAGTAATTGCAGATGAAATTTACCTGAGAGATGAGGCAATTTGAGGCTTGAGCGAGAGAGCATAGACTTGAGAGATTGGGGGATTGAGCGAAACTGCGAAAAAGAGAGTGAGTTTAGGGTTTTGTTTTTAAAGGCGTTTTTCTTTTTTTCTCTCTTTTTTTTTTTTGGGTTTTGTGTTGGGTCGGGTCGGTTTGGATCTGGTTTGGGTTGCTAACCCATAACCCGACCCGATCAACCAACCCAAAAATCGCCCAAAAAAAGGCAAAAAATCAATCCAAACCGGTCGGTTTGGGTCGGGTTGGTCGATTTAGTCTGTCTGATTTGGGTTTTGCCCATTCCTAATTATAGGGAATGTATGTTGTGGACAAAAGTAGGAATTGGTGAACCGTTTTTTGGTTTTACGAAGGGCGTGGCACCTAATTTTTTGAGGCTAAATTGACTTCGTCTTTGTTGGAATGTAGTAACAATCATGTTACATGTACATTATCTTTTTTATCATTATTTACATTGTGTTACGTTGCAACCCACCATTTGACACATCTAAAAAAAAAAAAATACTTTTTCCCACCTACAATTTTTTTAAAACAAACGGGATGTCAATCCAATGAATCTACATTTAGCATTATTGATTCTTCATTTTTTACTTTATTAACGTTGGTTTTGAATTTTTAGGTACTTGTTGTTCTTGTACACGATTTGGGTCCCAATTGGGAGCCTCTATGTTATGCAATCAACGCTACTCTGCAATTCAAGGTGAGAGAGATCATTGAAATTTTCTTGATGGAAATCGAATTTTACAGACTGACCCATCTTTTTTGGATTTTGACATATAAAGTACATGTAGATTTTTTTTTAATAATAATATTTGTAAAAAATGATTTTTTGAAAGAATGTGTGATTAAAAGTAAGAAAAAAATTATGGTCCAAGTGTAAAATTATTTTATTAAAAAAAAAAATTAATTTAAAATAAATTTTAAAGATTTTGTACCAAATAGAGACTTAAACATGTTCAACTTATGCATACAGTGCATATTCCGCAAACCTAAACGCAAGGATCGACACAACATTTTGACGAGCTCGACTTCAAAACCTTGTCCTCTTACATAACCGGACATCCCCATGGTAAATTTCCTCTTTTTACTCCTTTTATCTAATTTTAAACACTCTGCCTTTCACGTCTTATTTCTTTGTCATTATACATGGGGTTGCTAGACAATTGTTGCAGGGGCCAATGGAAGAAGATACTCTGAAATTTAATTTTGAGAAAATCATTATGATTGGTTCAAAACAACATTATATCAACACTCAGGTATTTTATTATAACCAATTTAATATCAATAAATACAAAAGGGAGGATTTATCACAGCCGTTGGATCAGCCAAGGTGTAATCTCAGCCCTCTGATGGATGGAAAAACCAAGATCAAATCTAATTACCAATTAAATTATTCTCGTGTGATCGTGCATTGGGTTAAAGGAGCTGTGGTTGTTCATAGTTTAGGTTCGATTCTGCAGGGATTGAACTCGGTAGATGTTCTTGAGGCGATTGAGCTTGATGTTGTGTAACATTTTTCTTGCAAACCTTCCGTTCTTGATTGGAATTATTGCACGAATTAACATAGTGTTGGGAAAAACAGCAGATTA
>CAIGRF010414049.1:0-14720 GCA_903798235.1 Fraxinus ornus
TAGATAAAAAGATAAGTAAATGCTATAAAGAGCCCATCAAGATAAGTAAATTGAAGATTGTTGGCTCGATTATGCCAGGACTATGTCACAAGGTTTAATACTAAGATGATGTAAACTGATTTAGAGAGTTCTCTCTAAATGCTTGAAACTCAAAAAAATAAATGAGTAGAAGGTGAGTTTGTAACATATGACGTTAAAAATTAGAGCTTTTTAATGTTTTTTACTGAATGTTGATATGTGGCATGGCGGATAGGATTTAAAAAGCTGAAAGAAAGTTAACTTGTCTGTTATAATTGGTAGTTTGTCTTATCTAGTGTTCAGAACTGTGTATCAAACATACCCTTAGTGACCCCAATCCATCCTCTCATGTAGAGATGCATAACCTCTGAATTCTTTATGTACAAAAGCAAACTGATTTTATGTCAATTGTCGATTTTCTTGGTCAAACAGGTGGGCAAGTTCAGATATCATGTTTTGTCATCGGTACTTAATAGATCATTTATATATATGTACTGGAATGTAGTATCGAATAACATTGTTGGCATTTAGTGAATATGGGTACAAGGTCACATGTCACATAAGTTTTTCTATTCACAATTTGATGAAAACATTGAAACAAAAAATGTTATTTAAAATACAAAGTGGGAAATGGTAATGAGCTTTAGATATTCATTTAGGACTTACAATTTGCAAGAAATTGTTTTAAGGAAGATTATATAAAGCAGCCAACCCAATTAGAATAAATCCACACGAAAACCCTTAGACCAATTGGCCATCTCCTAATAAACCGTTTCTATACTGTTGTAATAGGTGCATCCTACAAACATATCTACATAAGGAGAACTGGTTCAAATAGAAGACTAATATCTTGAAATCAACTGGTTGAATTATTTGACTCAATAGTTTTTATGGGCCTATTGGCACTAGTAAAGTACATGGTCCATGAGGGAATTTGGACTAAGAAATTGTACCTGTGCCATAGGAAAAACTTGAAAAATAATAATAATAATAAGACACGCACATGCTTCAAGTAGCACATACCGATACATTTACATTTTACAATCAGAAACTACAAAATACTTAATTGAGCCATGCTTCTACACCATCTATGTAATCGAACCTTCTTATAAATATAGATTATCATAGTCACCGTGTAATACTAAACACTTGTGGCCTTCCTGGGATTAGCTCATCAGTAGTTTTGAAGATGAATTTGATTATAGCCTTCCGTGTTACTATCATCCGTGCTTCTAGCCTACCAAAGGTTCAGCTTGAGGTAGCCTTAGGGCACAAAATGAGTAAACCTTAGGTGTTATTCTACTTTAGGCACCTCTAAGGCAGGCAACAGAACCATTAGATAGAGATACTACTATCAACAACAGATTGTAAAATAACAGTTTTAGCTACTAACATAACATAAATCAATCAAGCTACCCCCAAATCAAGCATAACAATCGGTCACTAGTACAATAATTTCTATATTTCAAGAAATGATTAAATCAGATACTGACTACCTTTCGAGTATGGTTAAAAATTGATGCCAATCAGCAGATAGACGCCTATGGGAGAGAGACGACACAGATACTGCCCCACCCCTCTGAACTCGTCTTCCTTGTAAAGACCACTATGGGAAGAGACGATGCTTAATAGAGCAGTGCAGCCTATGAAAAGTGAGAGAGATCAAAGATGAGGGATTGGTGTTGGAGACTTGAGGATTTCAAGGGAAAGCCAGTGCGAGAGAGATTATAGATGATTAGGGTTGGCGATTTGAGGATTTTCAGGGGATAGCCAGTGCGAGAGGGATTAATGGAGATGAGGAAAAGCGAGATCGCGATAGTGAGATGAGGGATTGAGCTTAGGGGTGATGTCCAGTTAGAGTGTTTCTTGTTCATGTTTGAAGCCGAGCAGGTCGAGTTGGTAGGTTATGAATAGGGTATTTTGTATGGTGTTGGGTTGGAATTGAAATGGGGTCTATCGCAATATTTTTCAAATGTGACTTTTCGCAACGTTTAACAAACGTTGCTAAAAGTCTAACTTTTTGCAACATTTATTTTTGTTGCGAAAAGTGAGATTTTTTGCAACACTCAACAAACGTTGCAAAAAGGGGTCTATTGCAACATTTTTCAAAAAAACATTGCCAAAACTCATTTATACTAACTAATGGCAACATTCACTTACAAAAATGTTGCCAAAAGTCCGTTTTAGCAACATTTATCAACAAATGTTGCCATTTTAATGTTGCGAATGACTCTTTTTGTTGTAGCTTGCAGTATAGTTTGCTACTAACATTTATGTAGGTTGACTTTGCACCAAACATTATTTAATCTTCAAACTTTTACTTTGTCCTTTCCAAGATAATCTGACTTGCCTACACAATCTTACTATATAACTCAACTAAGAATGCTTCAACCTCCTTATTGACTTTAATCATAAATCAAATTTTATGTAAACAATGGAGTCAAAGGATTGCATGCTAATTCTATCTTTATTGAATGAAACTGTTTTGTTTGGTTCCATCACGATTAGATCCTCGTTTTCTACATGATCTTCTTCTTTTGTTGGTTTCTCAGGTTGAATGATAGGTCTACTTTCAAATCTTCACATGACGAAGAAATCTTCCATAAGCATGTTGTCTTCATCAATTTCGGCATATATATTATCTTGAAAAGATTTCATAAGTTCAATTGGATTGGTCAATAACAACTATTCTCAGTATAATGCAAAGGCCTANCAACAGTAATTCATTCTCTTCAAAACTTGCAAATATATTATATCCCGTCGTTTTAAATCCTTGCATGTCAGATACATCTCCGACAAACATATCATTGTCATCAATTTTGAAATCAATCATTGCAGTTTAGTGCTGGTCTCTGGCTTCTTTTCATTTCCTATCAACGAAACCAAGAAAAACAAGTGGCTTAGTTGAAAAGAATAAGAAAAATTCAATTAATAAAAGAAAAAGAAAAATTCAAACTAAAGCTAGAATTAATTAAATACTAAATATAACTTCAGTCCCCAATAACAATGCTAAAAATATGTTGTGCTAAAATCCTATAAGTGGAGGTATCGTTAACAAGTAATAAAGTAGACGTGAGTTCAAATATGGATCCCACGAGAACTAAGTATTCAACTTGTATCTAATCAACCTTAACTTTAATCGAATAGAAAGATTGTAGGATAGATTATTTATAGTAACTAATTAAAACTATTAATAATCTAAATAATCTAACTAATTAATTGGAAATCAGCTATGAAACTTAGCCCCTGTTGTGAATTATTATTCCAAAACTCTTTAATTCACATATTCATTTTCAACCGCACATTCACACAATAAAATACAGTACACGTAAACCCAAAATATTTTCCTATTTTTTAACTACACATTCTCCAAAATAATCACTATTCAAAATTGTTTTTTTTTTAATAAATAAAGACCATCAAACGGGTTTAATTAGTGGAAAGTCCTAGGACTTTGAATCTCCCTATATTCTTTCTAGTTTAATATCAATCCCACATTTTGGAAATATTTATTTGAATTTAATAAAGATCAATATTCCTATTTGTTTTAATAACCTCCCCCGAGTAGAATAAATCATATCCTCAATATGATCTTCCTCTATTCCTAGGAAGGACGGGAACAAATGAAGATGCATTAAATATAAATAACATTCAATGGGATCACGCAAAGCATAGTTGTATATTCCTATCCAATATTGAACTTTACAATGATTATTACCACGTGCAATAATTCTTATTCCTTCTCCCAAATGTCAATAAAAACCATAACTCCATTCAACCCCCATTAAATTATAATTCATTTTTCTCTCTCTTCTTATCAACTACACATTCTCCAATAAAATAATATTACACGTAAACTAAAAAAAAAATTCCTTTTTTTAACCATACACTCTCCAAAAAAATCATTATTTCTCTCATTATAATGTGGAATAATGAGGGCCAAATGAGAGAATATCAATTAGTGGACAAGTAACTAGTTCACAATTAACTTCAATGAGTTCGCACAATCAAGGAGACAATTACACTTTATTAATAATATTTTCTTAAATAAATGTCGTTCTTAGGATGCTTAATGGGTTCGTCATTTTCTTCGACTAGATTGTATGTTCCTGACCTCATAATTTCAAGATATTTTTTAACATTTAATTAACATCATCTACTGTCCATTGGCTTGGGGATAATATGGATGGAGAAATGTCTCGAGATACCTAGCTCTTTGTACGTTACTTTCAATATATATTTCCTTGGAATTGTGTACCATTATCTAAAATTTTAGAGTTTGGTACTTCGAATCGATATATGACAATTTTCCATATGAATTTACAAGTATTAGCCTCAGCGATATTCACATGGGTTCGACTTCTACCCACTTAGTAAAATAATCTACTGCCACGATTATGAATATCATATTAGATCGTTCTTTAGGTAACGGTCTAGTGAAATCAGTTCTCCATTTAGCAAAGGGCCAAGGACTACTGCTGGTTACCAGTTCTTGTACAAGTTGTCGTGAAATAGATGAGAACTTTTGAAATTTTCACATTTTTTTGGCAAAATTTATTGCTTCTTTCATCATGTTTGGCCAATATTAACCTTGTTTCGAAACTAGAGAATGTCCCCTAGCGTATTTTTCACATATAGCCTCAAAGATTTCTTTTATTACATATATGGCCTCGTCTTCGCCTATGCATCTGAGTAGTGGGAGGAACATATACCTTTGCTTAAATAAAATATCGCCTTGTAGCGTGTATCTTGCAGCTCTTATTTGTAGTTTTTGTGCAACCTTTTTGTCTTGAAGGAGAATTCCATTTTTCAGATAAGATATGATGTCATGCATCCACGAGGTCTTATTCATTATCCATGACGTTTTTTCCCTTTTTTTGGCTAACCTATGGTTTTGACTACAATTCTACAAATACCGTTTTAAACAATTCCGCGTCTTTCGAACTTGCCAGTTTTGACAAGTTATCTGCATGCATGTTTTCCCTTCTATGGTTTTGAATGAGTTCAAACTTGTTAAAGCACTGAAGTGTTCTTATGGCTTCTACGAGGTAAAAAGCCATTGTCTTATCCATGGCTATGAATTTCTCATTTACTTGATTTTCTACCGGCTGTAAATCGTTTTTTACTTTTATATTTTGAGCTTGCATTTCTTTTGTTAGTTTTAGGCCTGCCATAAAGCTTCATATTCAACCACATTGTTGCTTTCTCTTAACATTAACTTAGATGCACAATTCAACTTGTGCCCTTCCGAGCTTATCAGGATTATGCTTGTTCTAGAACTAGTTTCTCCGAACGATCCATCCATAAGTAATTTCCACATCCTCTATCGAGCTCTTCCTCAAGAGCGGGAGAATGTGATGAATCTAAAAAAAAAAATCAATCAATGTATGTGCTTTCATTGCGAACCGTTATTTGTAGCTTATTTCGAATTGTCCTAACTCTACTATCAATTTCATTAGCCTTCCTAATGCATCAGGTTTTTGTAGTACTTGCTTAAGTGAAAAATTAGCTAGAACTTCAAAGCCATGGCTCTAGAAATAGGGTCGAAATCTTCGTGACATCATAACTAAGGCAATGACCTGATTTTCCATATCTAAATATCTTATCTCTACTCCTTGTAGGGATTTACTTATGTTGTAAGCTAGTAGCTATTGTTGTCCGTCCTCTTTTACTAGTAATGAGCTGACCGCCATCTTAGAAATTACCAAATATAACACGGTTTCTACTCGTTTTTGGGTTTAACTAATAGAGGTACTTTTCCCAGATGATCTTTTAAAGCTTAGAATGCTTACTCACACTCGCGACTCCATTCAACCTTCCATTCTCCTTTCAACACTTGGAAGAAAGGAAAGCATTTGTTTCATTGCTCGTAATTGTACCTCTTTTGGTTTAGATGGGGATTGCATTTTCATGAAAGCTTGAGTCTTGTTAGGGTTCGCTTCAATACCCCCATTAATTGACAATATAGCCGAAGAACTTTCCGGATTTAACTCCATTGGAACATTTCAGCGGATTGAGTTTCATCCTGTATTTTCGCATTATGTTGAAAGCCTCTGATAGATGTTTTAAATGATCCTCAACCTGAAAACCTCTCACAAGCATGTCATCAATATGTACTTCCATTGTTTTTCCTATTTGCTATTCAAACATTTTCTTCACTAGCCTTTGGTATGTAGCCCCAACATTCTTGAGCCCATAGGCATTACTATAACAGTATAGTCTCATTTGTTATGAAAATGATATGTTCCTTGTCAGGTTCATATATATGGATCTGATTATATCCTGCATACGGATCCATGAATCTTAGCAGCTTATGTCCCACAGTTGCACCCATACTTGATCAATTCTGGGGAATGGGAAGCTGTCTTTAAGACAAACTTTATTTAAGTCCATAAAATCTTGTCACATTCGCCACTTCCCATTACTCTTTGGTACCAGGACCAGACTACATACCCACACGGGGTATTAAGCTTCATAGATGAAACCATTCTCTAATTGCTTATCCACCCCACTTTTCAATGCTTTAAACTTTTTTGTGCTCATTGGTCGGTGCCTTTGCATCTTGAGTTTGATCTTTGGATCAATTTTTAAAGCATAATAGGCAATTTTGGGATCTACTCCCACCATGTCAGTATGCTTCCATGCGGACACATCTAGGTTCGCAACTAGAAAGCTTTTTAGAAATATTTTCATAGGCTCACTCAATTCCTTACCAATTTTTAGAGCTTTGCTCTTATCTTCAGGACTACGAAAAAGCTTTCTAACTCTTCAACCTCAGTCGTTTCTGACATGCAATCAATTATTTGGGGGTCGATAGAGTTATTAATTTTAAGTTTATCCCAGGATTACTTGTTTCAACTATGGAGAAATATTCTCAGAAGCTCTCATGTCTCATTTTCGTGTTACTTTCATGGTTCTTGTACAGGATGCCATGATTATACTTTAAGGATATTTTGCCTTTATTTGTACAATACCTCACATGATATTAAAAGAGGTAGATGATTATATTTTCCTATTTCATGACAGTCCTTTCGAGGATTGTCATAAGCAGATTTATCCTTAACAATATTGAAATTAATATCCTTGGTATGTCCAAAGTGCCTCTTCTATCTTTACCAACAGGGTAGCCTGTCCGCCAAGGACCAAGCCTCTTAGGGTAAAGTGTTGAGGTTTCGACATAGGGATCCAAGGATCATATTTCAACATTCGATCAAACGCTTCGTCATACAGCACATTTTCTGTGTTTTCATTGTCCATGAACATGCGGTGAAAACATTCTTCCCCTATTACTACCTGTATCATGACCACTTCATCCTCGATTCCTGAAATTTTAATTCTATGCTCTAGATTTAATTGAAAAAGTCAATGATTGTGGATTAAGAGTTTGCTTACCTATTTTAGTATACTTATTTTCAAAGCATTGTATCTTTTTGCACATAGTATTGTGTTTCGGCATCAGCGTTCTCAAGTTTTCTCGATTGGAGCATAGGATTTCATGGTTTAATTTGCTCAATTTCTCACAAATGACGCTAATTTGTTGATGGTAAAAACTGAATCAACAAATCCTCTCACCTAATTATGATTTTCTACTCCTAAACTCAGTAGTTTCGATGCTCAAACTTGGAGTAAGAGGGAAAATAGTTATATGATATGAAAATATTTGAATTGCATGCATTTTTCTCTCGGGTGGGGGTATTTATAGATTTTTCTCCAATGATTTAAAGTAATTTCATTATTTTGGGAGAGGTAACAGTCTTTTATCGGTTAACTCATAACGGACTCTGTTGTCACGCTTTTTTAATGTATATGTCACGTATTAGCCTTGAAGTCACACATTAAGCATTTCTCTTGCATTCTAATCGTAGTTCTTTGCCCCTGGACGGGGATAGGTTGGTCTTACTTGGTGCGAACCTTTTGAACATATGGCTTCCACTTCACGAGTACTGGACGAGGTTCACAAAATATATTTCAACAAGATTATTTAGCATGATAGCAATATTAGAGACTAAATAGTAAACTATGTAAATCATTTTTACTTTTGCTAATATTTGTCTATAAAAACTACTCTCTCCGTCCCATAAAGATGGGCTTGCTTTTCTTTTTCATATGTCGCACAGTATAGATAACTTTTCTTGTTGCGTGTATAGTTGATTTTTCAATTTCTAATATGTTCATATTTAATGTGCCTTGTATCAACAAATATGAGCTATTTCTATTTATTGAATGTAAGTGTCTATTAGGGAAAATGTATGTAAAATTTATATTTTTAACTATTAAATACATTTTTCTTGGTTTGTGTAAAAATAGAAGCAAGTCTATCTTTATGGGATGAAGGGAATACGTGTCTCTTTTAAGTCCATGTAATACATGTCCAACTATATAAGTCATCTCTTTTGTTTCAAAGTTTGTTTGTAATACATTTGAAACTGTTAAGGTAAAAATTTGTTAATAGTCAAAATATGAGAGAATTAAGATGTGTGTATAATATAAAGTGGATTATTATTTGTGTATTGAGAATGAAATCAATGAATCTTCTTACCTCATATATGGCCTCCTTTACATAAATGTAATATATGGTTTAAAACGGAATTACATGTGCATTTAATAATATTGTACCTGATTTATCCCCTAATAACTACATACAAAAATTAGATGAATCTTCAAAGTAAAATGAAGATTGATTTTAATCAACAGAAACGAACCATTGGCACGTTTATTTTTAATTCCTAATTCCGATAGTTGATATATAAGCAAGGATATTAAGAACATAAATCATTAGGCAAAGTTTTTATACTTAACAAAAGCGGAGTGTGAAGTGATAAATTTGATCTTCGGAATTACAAATAAACGTGTAACCAATTCTAAAATGAAGAACTTTTAGTGCTTATTTGATAAATTTAGCTTTTGCAATGAAGTTGTTCAAACTTTTATTTTAATGACACGTATCATTATGTTCCCAATTTTAATTAATTTTTAGCCCTGCATTTTATAAGATTCACAATTTTTATCAACTTTATTTGCTAAAAACTACATCAGGCTTACACATCTATAGATAATAGATATAGAAAATAATTACTCTTCCATCCCACAAATATAGACTTGTTTATATTTTCACACAAATTAAAAAATGTAATTAATATAGTTGAAAATATAAATTTTTTAATATTTTTTCTAATATACCCCTACATTAAATAATGTTTAAATAAGAGTAGTTTGTATTTGTTGATAACAAAACAAGTTAAATAAAGGCATATTAAAAAAAAAAAAACTAAAAAATCAATTTTACTCTCAATAAGGAAAGTGATTTATAATTTGAAACGAACGAAAAGGAAAGCAGAGCTTATCTTTATGGGATGGATGGAGGGAGTTTATCTTTATGGGATAGAGGGAACTTATTTTTTATGACTCAGTTACTATTGGGTTATTTCCTCTAATGAGGAGGAAAACCAATATTTGGGATCTTATATTATATTCCAAGCCTATTAGGGTGTTAACTCTAAATGATGAATATAAATACAAGAAGATTGGAGAAAATAGGAGTCCAACCTATTTTTGAAAAGAGAGGAAAAATAGTTTTTTTCTTTACACCCAGATTTCATCAAAGCTCCGATCCCGAATCATCCATGGTCCAATCAAGCTGAAATCTTGAGGAGAGGTACTCAAGACAAAGAGCTACAATCTGAATGATGGAGATCAGATTTTGAATTCGGAAATATTGGTTAATGTGTGTGAACAATAACTTGATTTGTTGGTATTTTTTTTTCCAGTTTCATATTGTTTTACCGAGATCTATGTTATCTTGAAGAAATATATGTAGCAGCCTCTAGTTGTGATTAGCAAAGACTTTGTGTACCCATTATTTGATTGATAGTGGAGTTTTCAATGAAGTGGGTCCCATGGTTTTTATTCATTACATTGGGAAAGTTTTTAACGTAAAATAATTGTTTGTGTTCTTATGGTTTTGTGTGATTGATTTCTTTAGAATATTTTCAGCACATAGAATTGTTGGTAAGGTGTATTTCTTATTTGCTTTTTGGAGAAGAATTATTCAGATGTGTGTCTATTTGTTTGCATCTTTCCCGACAAATGGTATCTAAGCCAGATTCTAAGATTTGGGTTTTAGATTATGGGAGCTAGTTTGAATAAATATTTAACTTGAATGGTTTAAATTATCACGTATGGAAAGGAAAAATGGATGATCTACTTTATGTGAAAGACTATTACCTACCGATGTTTGCAATTGAAAAAATAAATAACAAGTCAGATGAATAATGGAGTTTGTTGCATCGATAAGTCTATGGGTATATCAGGCAGTGGGTAGACGATAATATTTTGGAACATGTAAGAGGGGAGACACATGCTTGTACTTTATGG
The DNA here is from genome assembly GCA_903798235.1 of Fraxinus ornus. NCBI lineage: Eukaryota > Viridiplantae > Streptophyta > Magnoliopsida > Lamiales > Oleaceae > Fraxinus > Fraxinus ornus. Next base: position 10,393 of record CAIGRF010414049.1, read on the forward strand.
AGTAAGCTTGAATAGTTATATGCTAGAAAAATTGGAAATAGTAAGACGTTTCTGATTAAGCAGATGATGGTGTTGAGATCTCATGATGGAACTCCTTTAACTAATCATTTGAAGACATTCTAATGAATTATTAAACAGTTGGTTGGAATGGGTATTAAGTTTGATGATGAGATCCAGGGGTTATGGTTGCTTGGCTCATTACCGAACTTATGGGATATGCACAAAACTTCATTATCTAACTCTGCTCCAGATGGTTTCTTCACAATGGATCTTGCCAAGAGTAGTGTGTTAAGTATGAAGAGATAAGAAGAAAATCATAGGGATCTTCTTTATAGTCAGAGGTCTTGGTTACAGAAAAGAGTGGAAGAGTAAGAGCGAAGGTCCGAAGAATAGACACGGAAGTAGAGGCAAGTCAAACAAGTTTACGAATGTAGAGTGTTATCATTGTGAGAAAAAAAGGGTCACATCAAGAAACATTACAAGCAATGGAAGAAAGAAAGCAAGAATGAGAAAGATGGTGATGATAGAGTTGCTACCACCACTCTTGTGGACTTCCTTATTATTTATGATAATAAGATGATCAATTTTGCAAGTCATAACACCAGTTGAGTGATTGATAGTGGTGCCTTCGTTCATACTACATCGTGAAAGGATTTATTTACATCCTATAAATCAGGTGATTTCAGAACATTAAAGATGGGTAATTGTGGTGTGGTTAAAGTCAGTGGTATTGGAGATGTGTATTTGGAGATGAGTAATGGTTCGAGGTTGGTTCTTAAAGATGTAAAGCATATTCTAGACATCCTTTTAAACTTGATTTCTAGAGGAAAACCTGATGATGATGGGTATGGTAATACCTTTAGAATGGCCACTTGAAGCTTACTCATGGCGCTATGGTTGGGCTTGAGGCAGAAAGGTCTCTACATATGTTTTCAGACAAAGCTCTCTAGTGATATTGTTAATGCAATGGATGATGATGATGATATGGTAGAGTTGTGGCATAAAAGACTTGCTCGCATGATGAGAAAGGATTAGCTATATTGGAGAAGAAAAGTACTATTTGTCTGCAAAACATAATAGAGTCTCCTTCGAGAATTTCCCTCCTTCAAGAAAGCCAAAAATAATAGATTTAGTATATTCAGATTTGTGTGGTCCTATGAAGACGAGAACACTTGGTGGCTCCAGTTACTTTATAAAATTCATAGATGATTATTCAATAACGTTATGGGTTTATAGCTCGAAATAAGAGATCAAGTGTTGATTATGTTTAATCAAGTTCACGCCCTTGTTGAGAGACATACAAGAAGTTGAGATGCATCCAGATAGATAATTGGAGAGAGTATTCTGGTCCTTTTGATGAGTATTACAGAAAAGATAATTCTGAAAACTCCTCAGTTGAATGACAAAGCTGAAAGGATGAACAAAACGTTGGTGAAGAGAGTGAGATGTTTACTTTCTCAAGCCCAGTTGCCAATATTCTTTTGGGGTGTGCCATTGAGCACAGTGGTACATGTGATGAATTACAGATAATGGAAAGGAAGACATGGAAAGATTTCCTTACGCCTTAACAGTAGAGTTTGATTTATGCAATGGTCTGCACAAGACCAGATATAGCCATTTCCTATCAAATTCAAGAAGAAAGCATTTGAATGCAGTTAAGTGGATCATGAGGTATCTTCAAGGCACTTCCAATTTGAGACTTATTTTTGGAAATGGATAACCGTTGTTAGTTAGCTACACAGATGGAGATATGGTAGGAGATGTGGATACTCATAAGTCTACATCAAGTTATTTGATTACTTTTGCAGGTGGAGCTGTAGTTTGGCAATCGAAACGTCAAAAGTGTATTGCTCTTTCCACTATAGAGGCAGAGTTTATTACAGTAACAGAGGCGAGTAAAGAGTTTCTATGGGCAATGAAGTTCCATGAGATAACTTGGTTTCAAGTAGTAGAAGTATTTTTTATTTTGTGATTGACAAAGTGCTATTCATTTTACTAGAATTTCTAGTTTCCATGCAAGATCGAAATACATTGATGTACGATGCCATTGGATCGGTGATACGTTGAATGAGAAGTTGCTGGAACTTGAGAAAGTCCATACCAATCATAATGGTTCTAATATGTTGACAAATACACTATCAGAGAAAAAGCTTGAAGATTGTTGTTCAACTGCTCCAATGTCAAATTCTTCTTAATAGTCAGAAGGGGGAAATTTGTCGGGTTATTTCCTCTTTTGAAGAGTAAAGTCCATGATTGGATCTTATACTATAGTCCAAAACCCATTAAGGTGTTAACCTTAAGGATGAATATAAATACAAGAAGATTGAAGAAAATAGGACCTGTTTTTGAAAAGAGAGAAAAAATAGATATATTTTTTTCTCTACGCCCAGATTCCATCAAAACTCCGATTCTGAGTTGTTCGTTGTCCAATTGAGCTAAAATTTGGAGGAGAGGTTCACAAAACACAGAGCTACAATCTAATTGGTGGAGATCGGGTTTTGAATTTGAGAACATTGGTTAATGTGCGTGAACAGTAGCATGATTTGTTGGTATATTTTTTCTTATTTCATATTGTTTTGCCGAGATCTTTGTTATCTCAAAGAAATGTATGTCGTGGCCTCTAGTTATGATAAGAGAATACTTTGTGTACCCATTATTTTATTGATAGTGGAGAATACTCATGGTATTTATTCCTCACATTAGGGAAGTATTTCCACGTAAAATAATTGTTATGTTATTGTGGTTTGGTGTGATTGATTTCTTTAGAATATTTTCAGCATATAAAATGAATTTTATTTATTTGTTTTTGGGAGAAAAAAATATTTTGTTTTGTGTCTCTTTGTTTGCATATCCCCATACAGTTACCATCAAAGTCAGCTTAAAAGTTTGCAATGCCCATCATGACACAGATACAAATACAAATGTGGTAAGTAATGGTGAAATGGAGTAATCTTCATAACCCAACTACTACAATAGTAGGACTTAACGAACTGTAGCGGCAATCATGTTCCAGTTATTACCATGGTCGACAATGGTGAATTAGAGTGGCTCTCATGACCTAGTTATTGTAGTAGTTGGTTGTTGCAAATTTCTTTGGTTCAAACAAAACATAAAAAGTATGTTATCTTCAAGTGATCGAATTGTAAACAAAATAATATAATAATGAATAATGAATAGAGTGTCAAGCCTCATGATGACTGATTATATACTTATTAGCTTTAATTAAATAATAGATTCCATTATGTTATTGTTACGGACCATAGATAGGTCTGCTCTAATACATTGGCTGAAACTCAATAAATTACTACAATAATAGGTCATCGTGCGGGGTGACCAATAGGATTGTGGCCTTGCCTGATAGTAGTATTTTAGGATTGTTTGCCTAAATTGTTATACTATCATTTTTGTGGCTATTTTGATCATTGTTTAATTTCTGTATTGTTTCCGAGCTATTTGTTGTTAGAATTTTTACCTTTAACTTTATTCGCTCAGAAATTCCCTTGAGACTGAGGTTCGAATCTCATGAAACTCCTGTAAATTTAGGCTAGTGTATAACTTCGACCTATAGTGTTGACCTATGATTGAATTCATTCTTAATGTTTTGATCATAACAAACAAGATTAATATTGTTTCAACAATTAATTTTGAGTAATGATAGTTCAATGTTAAAATAATTGAGCATTGTCAAAATCAACATATTATAAATCAGGCTCATGAAATCAAATGTCAAGAAAGATAAAGATAAAAAATTTAAGAGCCAAACATGAAAGAAGATCAAGGTCCAGAGTTTAAGAGCCAAACATAAAAGAAACTTCGAAAGCAAGATCAAAGACTAGGCTTTCGAGATCATATGTAAAGGTATAACACTTTGATCCTTAGTAATGAATGACAATAGCTCAAAAATCATTTTGTGCACAAAGAGTTATTTTCATATCACTTGCATAAAATATTTATTTCAAAAGTGAGATTGATTTTTCAAAGTGATACTTGAACTTAGTTTTTGACTGTTCTGACTGATTTTCAATGGCTAATTTTTGGGTCGTCCTGTACTGCTCCGGACATTCGGTTAGGCAGAAAAATTGGATTTTCTCAATTCTATAAATACCAACTCACTTGTCATTCATTTCAACACTCAAGAGCATTTAAAATGAGATACTTTTGAGCAAAACTACATTGATTTCTCATCTCATTTATTATCAAATCATTTAGCTTTGAAAAACTTTAATCAATTTAACTTTTGAGAATCTACTCATCAAAATTTTTCATTTGATAAATATTCTTTGAGTTTATATTTATACATTCATTACATATATTTCTTCATAACAAAA
>CAIGRF010414103.1:0-16481 GCA_903798235.1 Fraxinus ornus
TGACTTCTTTGCGTAAAGAACCTAAATCATCTGAAGTTCTCTTCGCTATACAAAAAAAAAAAAAGAAAAAGAAAATAAAATTGAAAGTCTAACCGGTAGTACCTTTCGTACTAAAATCCATACGGGGAAAGGATAATTATTCAGCGCACTAAAATCTAGTGGATGGGGTTCTTTTCTTCTTTTGAAACCAAACTAATAATGCACTAACCAGGATATAAGGCCTGTTTGGTTTAATTAAAAAAATTGATAAAATTTAAATCACGATGGAATTCACAACTTTTAAGTTAAATATTTCATTAATTTTTTTTAATCAAAATATATTAAAAATTTGATTTTTAACAAAAACAAACAAGAACAAAGTTTCAATCTCACAAGGAGGAAGTGGTAAATTGATAAAATTTTACTTTTTACCTCATTCTGGAAAAACTCTGCCACATTCGACATATAATCGAGATAAAAATGTTATACATAATAATATTCGTGTAAATTATTATTAATAATAGGTCATTGATAATTCAAAATCTATCCGAATAAAGCACTGGAAAAGTAGACGAATCTACAAACTAGTTTCATTTGTCTGTGTGCTAAAGAATGAACTCAATTACGCTAAAAGTAAGGTAATGACACGTATAATTGAGACAGCAAGTAGAGTAATGACACGTATAATTGAGGCAGAGTGCTGCATTGCCAGGCTCTTACTAATTATTGTTAATTTGTAATTGGTTGTTTGAAACCTATCAAAAGAGAGCACACGAGAAGTGATGGATATACAAACTTTATGTGTGTATGTTTGGCTATGTTTCAAAGTAATAACATTTTGTTTGGTACAGATCAAAATTCAATTAAAATTGAAAATATGATCGTTATTAGGTCACAATCGTCTAATAAAAGTCAACAATAACGACTAAATTTTCAATTTTAATCTGACTTTAATCTCTACCGAACACACCCTAAACTTCTATAATATAATACATAAAAATATAGCACGTTTGAATGGTACTTATAGGTCTCTCAAATTGTATGAATAAAAAGTGATCGAGTTTTTATAAACACGAGACAAAACGTTGGTATAGTTTTGAAAGGAAAGTAATTTTTATTGATAAAACTTATTTTATTAAAAATTAAATATTGAGTTATTTTCTAAAAGTATAATTTAATAGAATTGTTTCTTTTTATTTTCGATATTGTGACGGTAAAGTAATTTAGCGTCTTTGATTTCGATTGTTTGAAAAGTGCTCTCCAGTAGTAATTGTGATTATGTTATTGAAATTAACATTTGTCTTTGATACTTCCTAAAAATGTTTTCCAAACATAGCTCTAACTTCGGCCGCCTATAATTTCGTCGAAACAATCGCAAAATATTTTACATTGTTAATTTGTCATCGATAGTTCAAGATCTATCATAGTAGAATGCTAGAGAAGTGGACAAATCTACAAATTAGTTTTTAAATCTGTCTTTGTTAGCCAAAGAAATGGACAATTAAGCATCATGTAGAGCAAGGAAATACGTAGGGACCTTGGCCTCCTAACTTACAATCAAAGCTATTTAATTTGAAAAGCATCTCTTACTTGCCATCAAAATAACTTTCCTCACTTGTAATTAAGAAGAAAGTGACTTCAATACATTCAAAAATAAAATTTTACTTACAAGTAACTTAATTTCAAGTTACTTTTTAAGCACATCGAGACAATGTAGATCCTCCAAACCATTTTTCACTAAAATTGAGGATTCATTTGACAAGACTTTTCAAAAGTCAAAAGTTGCTTTTGGTAATAAAAAGTTGCTTTTGAACATGTTTGAATAATTTTCTAAAAGCATTTTATCGGACTAAAAGTAGAAGAGTATTTAGAGAAATTTAGTTCAAGATAGATTCTTCAAGAAATTTTTCTACGAAAACCGAAGGAAGCAAAAGTAAAAACATTGTTAAATGGGACATGGGTCTAAACTCTGATAGGTAGAGTAACTCAAACCATTGAGATTTTTGGGTATTTGAACACTCACGTTGTCTTCTGATAGATCAAGTTGCATCAAAAGGTTTTATTCACTTTTAAATAAAGGCCAACTGGCCAAGTCAAAAGATTGATTTTATGCACTCAAGCCAGGTCTACAAAACTTTTCTTGCGAGATAATTTTTACATTAAACAAAGAACATACAAACACACACTGACACATAAATAAATTACATATATTTTATATAAAGATATATTCAAACTATAAGGAAAAGACTTGGAACTGAGATGTATAAGGTAGTGACTAAACAACCACATTCTTCTGCATTTTTATATAGGTTTAAGGAACATCAATCATGTTCCCTTCAAACTGAACAGACTTAATGAATTTCAACAACACTTTGCTGCAGTTGAGTCGAGTAGTATTACGTACAAAACGTGCATTCCTATATAGCTTGGAATGAAGATTCAGAAGATTCAATTCGAATAAGCGCTAGTGATTCTTGGAAAAATTAATGAACATAGAGCAAAAGCAAAAGCATTGTACTTCTGTTCCACGACGTCTCAAAAAAAAAAAAAAAAAAAGGTGCAACAGTTAAACTCATATCTCTGCTGCAATTGGTACTAGACAAAGACATGGAAACTGAAAGGAAATTCACTGTACTATGAATATCTGCAAGCTGAAAAGATAAAATTCAAAAGATGTATCCTAAAGTATGAATCGAATCTTGATCAACTGAATCAGTTTATCAATGCATCACCTCATGGAAAATGTGGATCAAGTTAGTTTCTCAATCTGTGATCATCGGCTCCTGCCTAGTCTCGAACCACCATTGGTTGATTTCAGCACTGTCCTTTTCGCCTTCAGCAATACTGATAGGTAAGTTGAGATCAAAATCGCAGTCCATCGCCACAGGTTTACTAGTTTTGTTTTCAGTAAATCCACTGTAATGAACCCTCTTGTGACCACCCAAAGCCTGGCCAGATGAAAAGACCCTCAAGCATATTGGACACTCAAAACTTGCAATACCAGTGCATTCAATCTTGGAGTTAGCTTCAGCAACAGATAACGAGCAGGCATCCACCTCAACTGAAGAGCTACTACCAACCATTTTTAAGTCGAACTTCTCATCAAAATCTATTAACATTTTAGGATTACTGTGAGCATTTTCAGAAAGATACTTTCCAAACTCTGAATCATGGCCGCCAAGTAACGCTTTGTCGCGACAGCTAGATTTCAACACACCATCAGAAATTTCCGAATTAAGTTTCATCTCATTTGGACTAGAAAAACCCGAATTCAAATCATCAGAACAAGGCACATGCTTCTCAGAACAAGCATTTCCAGAGCCAAGAACGTGAGGATCGAGCTTTCCTTCTAATTTACCCATCTTCCACACCTTATTGCCATCAGATGATGGATCTCCACTATCATTGATATCAATTCCTTTATCTTTACAAACTGATTCGTCTACAAAAAATGCAGAATCACAACCAGTTGATTCTGTGCCTGATTTAGACCTATCCCAATTCTTCACACCCCTAGACAGCATTATCAAACACAGAGCCACTTCTTCTACTTCCCCAAAATCAACTACACTAGAAGAGGGAGTAGGATCAATCTTACATATTATCCTAGTTCGCTTTTTTCGAAGAGGGCACAAATTATCCAAGTCTGACGAACTCTCAGCAGAGACTCTTCTTGATTTGTTGGAGTGACTCTTCATATGACCAAACAGAGCTCTCATCGAATCAAACCCTTTCCCACATTCCTTACAGTGATTCTGATTTTCCGTGGTTTTCTTGATCGAATGACATCTCATATGACCAGACAGAGCTCTCAAAGAGGGAAACACCTTGCCACATTCTTTACAAGTTCCATTCCTTGATGTATCTCCATGTTTGGCATCAAAGTCCCTCCGAGATTTCTTTGGATTCTCCCTTAATTCGTAGCTAGTTTTCGGATCATCATCACCCATATTGCTCCCACAATTCTTTATATTTTCTTGATCCAAATTAGTACTGTTTGATTGATTCTTGGAGTTTTGAAACCTAACCTCTTGATCATCGCCCCCTTCTGAAACCATATGCCTGTCGAATTTGACTTCAGCTGCTTCTTTTTTCATAGCTGAAATCAAGGCTGAATGAATCCTCATATGACCTCCCAATGACTTACCACTCCAGCAAATCTTGCTACATATTTTGCACACATGCCTCAGTTCTTGCACTTCTTCCATTGCTAAAGCAAAAAACCCAGATGACCAAATTCAAGAAAACTCAATTTTTCTAAAAAAAAATAAAAAAAACTCAATTTTTCTAAAAATAAAAAAAATAAAATTATGCTGAATCTACCGTCCAAGTGAGAAAAAAACCCCAAGAATTCTATGAAACAAAGGATCACTTGAAAATCAGATCAGGAAAAAAAACCGACTATGGATTAGCAAGAAGAAGATCTGGTAACTGAAAAGTTGTAAAAAGGAACCTCCTATAAAGAGTGGTCTAGTCTCGATTAAACTCTTCATTAGCCCAAAGAAAATGAAATATCTAAATGAAGAGATAAAGGACTGTTTGGCAGTGATATATGCTCCGATAAAACAGGACACATACTGAATTCTCTCTCTCTCTCACTCACTCACACACACAGACTCTCTCTCTCACTAAAATCTTCAATCCTGATGGTGGTTTTGGCCTTTGGGCTTATAGTAGAAGAAAGGAAGCCTTGCATGGAAGCAAAGAAATGACACGCGGACCAGTCATCACAGCTTATTTTGCTCACTGGAAATGAGAAAGTAATTCCATGATTTGTATTTTGTATTGACTTTCTAAGTGCTTGAAAAAGAGGAAATTGATTTGGGAATTAAAAGATTTGCTCGATGGGGGCGAGTGATTGGCGGTATAATACACGCTGGGGGAGAAAGACGGGAAATCGTTTTGGGTTAATCTACAAATGTGTTTGTTTAACACTGGAGCCAGCTGCCCTAACTATTCTTGATTCTTTGCTTTGTCATCATGTGCCGTTGCTTTGATTAGAGTCGTCAAAATGTGTTGGATATTTTTTATTAGCATAGTTGGAACGTCAATAATATAGCTCCTCGTTGATCAAGATAAACTTAAAACGGTTTTAACCTCAAGTTTTTCCCCATGTACAGAAAGAAGCCACCAGAATTTGGTCAGAATACACACAATTGCGCGGGACCCATCATGAATTTTAAAAAAAAATGCACGAAACCCCACAAATGTGTGTATTCTGTTGAAATTCTGTGGGCTTCCTTTATGTACATCCAGCCCGTCTCATAACCTCAAAATTGAGTCGTGCTGGGTAAACAACAATAGATAAAACTAAAAATATGGATTATTATTTAAATTTATTTAGTATATAAAGAAATTTTGTTTAATATTATCTTGTCTTGTATGATTAAGTTTGATCCCCATTATTCTTAAAATATTTTTTCTTCTTTTCAACCACACATTTTTCAATATAATAATACTACACGTGAACCTAAAATTTTTTCTTATTTTTTTAACCATACATTCTCCATCTATATACTATTTCAAAATGTATTTTTAGTAAAAAATGGAGCTCAAACAGGCGTTAAGTCTAACATCATGAAGGTTCGAATTTTCAATTTCTAGTACGCGATCCCTTCATGAGTTAAACTCGATTTATTTTTCATGATTTTTGGTGTAAAGACTATTGATTGGTTGTGTATAATATAATTTTTGACTGTGATTAGTTGAACCACATTATTATTTGAGAGATGGAGTAAATAATTCCTTATTTGGATGATTGAGTTCTTGAATCGTGTTGCACGATTATGTGTAAATATTTCTCTTAATCTATGGATGGGAAGACATTGATACTTAATTATATTATGGATTTTTTTTTTTCCCATTTAGTGGAAATTCAAATATCACAAAGTGCGTGAATTGAGAGGGGTTACGAGACAACTAATTCATACTGCTTAAAAATGACTTGGCTAGCAACTAGAGCCCTTGTCCAAATAAAAGATTAAAAAAAAAGGGAACAATTCACAAATTGTACCCTCAAAAATTTAGTTTCATACTTTTAAACCTTTTTTATTATTAAAATACTAATTTTTTTTTAGGTAGCAGGTTGTGTTAAAATTTGTAAAATTATATTACACAAACTACACATATTTTATCGTTTATTTTCACCGCAACCATCAACACCACCACCACCACCACCACCATTTGTAATATTTATTGTTATATCATCGCCGCCTGTGCCCATCACATGATTTACCATCATAAGAAATCTTAATTTTCAAAATAACATATATAAAATTTTCTTTGTATTTCTATTTAAATGGGATGACGGTTGAATCATTAACCCACCGACTTGACCGATAACTCGTTGACCTGATATCCTGGCTGAGTCATTGACCAATTTGGATTTCAATAGCCTTGTAGTCTATGATAATTACGCTATTAGGGTATCAATAGGGTAGGGTTAAATTTAGGATCAAACCTCTGTTTGGTAGAGATTAAAATTGAAAAATTAGCCTTTATTGTTGACTTTTATTAGACGGGTGAGACTCAATAACGGCCATATTTTCAATTTTAATTGGATTTTAATTGTTACCAAACATGCTCTAAATTGAAAGTTGAGGGCTGGGTTTAGGTTCAAGAACACTAGATTACAATTATAAACTAACAAGAAAAATAATTTTCGAAAATTCACCAATATATAACCATCAAAAAAACAATTCGGGTCCTCAGAGAAGACAAGCTGAAAAGATAAAACATTAGGCTTCCGAATTTAGACCATATATGATTCAGGGATCTTCAGAGTATAAATGGTAATATAAGAAAAATCAAAAACTGATAAAAAAATAGTAAATCCAGCATGTTCCTCATAACTATATTCTTTGGTCCTAACCCGAACAACGATCAATCAAAGAGAGCTGTTCATGCAACAGCAGGCATGTCCTTGAGCCAAGCATCCAGTGGCTTGCCAATTGAGTACACAATAAATCCAATTTCCCTTAGCTTAGCCGGATTGATAACGTTGCGTCCATCAAAAATGAAGGCTGGTTTCTGCATGTTGTCATACATCTTCTGGAAATCGAGAGTTTTGAACTCATCCCACTCAGTGAGAATACAAACAGCATGCGCATCCTTAGTTGCCTCATAAGCATCCCAAACAATACTAACTTGCTTTACTGTGGCAGGGCTCATCGGCTGAAGATGAAGGGGATGGTCCCAGTCAAACTTCTTCATGGTAAGGTCCCTCTGGATCTGGTCCATAGTAACCTGAGGATCGTAAATGCTCAACCGGGCCATGTCCCCTAAGAGTCCCTTGCAAACATCAATAGCAGGGGTTTCTCTAGTATCACCAGTATCCTTCTTGAAGGCAAATCCAAGGATGGCAACTTTCTTGTTAGCAACTGTGTTGAACATAGAGGCAACAACACGGTTGACAAAACGATTCTTCTGATAGTCATTAATCTTGATTACTTGTTTCCAGTATTCTGCAACCTCAGGAAGACCATTGCACTCACAAATGTAAACCAAGTTCAGAATGTCCTTCTGGAAGCAAGATCCACCAAAGCCAACACTAGCATTAAGGAACTTGGGACCAATTCTTGTGTCAGTACCAACAGCATATGACACTTGTGACACATCAGCACCAGTAGCTTCACAAAGAGCAGACATTGCATTGACTGATGAGATTCTTTGAGCCAAGAATGCGTTGGCAGCAAGCTTCGAGAGCTCTGCAGACCATAAATTAGTGGTGAGTATGCGATCCTCAGGGACCCATTGGGCGTAAACATCCTTCAGTGCTTTAACTGCCTTCAGACCTTCCGGGGTTTCCCTGCCTCCAATGAGAACTCTGTCAGGGTTGAAAAGATCTTTAATTGCAGTTCCCTCAGCAAGAAATTCTGGGTTAGAGAGAATCTGAAAGTTGATTCCGTTGCTGTTGTGGGTCAATATTTTCTCTATTGCCTCAGCTGTTTTGACGGGAACAGTCGACTTCTCGACCACAATTTTGTCAGATTTTGACACATCAGCAATCATGCGAGCTGCACTTTCCCAGTATGTCAAATCTGCAGCTTTACCTGCTCCTAGACCCCGAGTCTTGGTGGGAGTATTAACTGAAACAAAGACAATATCAGCCTCAGCGACATGTTTCTCCACATCTGTGCTGAAGAAGAGGTTCTTGCCCCTGCACTGCTTCACAACATCCTCAAGGCCTGGCTCGTAAATGGGGAGCTGATCACTGTTCCAGGCATTGATACGTGGAACAGAAATATCAACGACGACAACTTCAATTTTAGGGCATTTAAGTGCTATTACAGCCATGGTGGGGCCTCCAACATAACCAGCGCCAATACAGCAAATCTTCACCATTTTCCCTCTGTTTCAGCACTCTGGAAACAGTTTTCACATGAAGATTTGTCAGATCGTGCTTCAAAAACACAGATGCATAATGTGGGGAACATTTAGCGAATCAACATGGTAATATAGCATGGAATTTCTCAGGCAGCTTTTGGAATACCACAAAATATATTCAATATAGCATCCATTAACACAGCAATCATTACACCGTAAAAAAAGGCTGCAATACGTTTCTCATAAAACTTGTGTTAAAATGTAATTTTATTGGAACATACATATGCCTATCATTTTGCACAAAAAACATTTTGGCTATATCATCCTCATAACAGAATCATGACAATTTCAAAACACACCGTTGAAAAGATAAAGCCTATTGAGGACTGGGATAGATAAATTACAATGGGGGTATCGGTTACATAATTGTTCTACCCCTAACAGAACGGAGAAGTAATTGTCTGGCCATNATACCCTTGAAAAGATAAAGCCTATTGAGGACTGGGATAGATAAATTACAATGGGGGTATCGGTTACATAATTGTTCTACCCCTAACAGAACGGAGAAGTAATTGTCTGGCCATTTGTTTCAATTAAAATGAAGAAAACAGGTATCTGGTATGATTCTGGTGGGGAAGTAATTAAATGGCCGTTTGTTTCCCTTAAATCAGAAGAAAACAGTAAGCAGATAATCTGGTATGCATTTTGTGGGCAGAAGATTCATTCCAATTCTAAGACCCAAGCCCCCAATATCCACACATAAAACTCGTGCACTTTGGAATCTGATGCGTGCACATGAAACAAGAACTGGTAAAATTATACAAAATTCTAAAATCTCATCACAAGGCATAACAATTCTAGAAATTCTGAGCAAATCTCACAAGACCACCGTGCATTTACATGCAATGATCTCTAAAGACACTACTTTACAATTTAACTCATATTTTAACCAGCAGAAATTCAGATAAACAACAGAATCGGGAAGCTCCTGTAGATCTAAACCAATCACATAATTAAACAATAATTACAATTACGCAACAAAAAAGAGACCTAAATCAATTAATCTGAAATCACTAATATCAAATCAAATATACCGACAACTCCGATTCAGATCACACGTAAATAATCAAGCACATAACTCATTCAAATTTCTCCACCAACTCATCACCAAATCAATTCATTTTCATGTCTGCCAACACGTACAAACACCGAAATTCACAATACGAAAATAAGTTCGCACCTTCTGATTTCCAAAACTATAGAAATAGAGAGAAAAATCGATCTGTGAAGTGTAATGCGTTAGAGAAAGCGGGCACCTGTTTATATAGTCGTTGGGATCCAAGGTCTACCCAGGAAAATGACAACAAAATCCCAATTTGGTACAAGTTTGGCGAGGGCTAAATTGAGAAATAAATAAAATAAGAATTGACTGTAATTTTGGGTAGTGGAGAAAAAGAATAATGCTTTTTTCTACGCGTTTTGACTAATGGTGCAGTGCATGCACCACCACTGTCAAGCTGGCATCGATATGAGGTGTACTGTCCGCTTCCCGGATGGTGCTTTATTTTTTGGCTTCAACCGCCCGGCATTTGGAATGTGATCCAACGGCTCTAACCTTTATTTATTATTATTTTTATTTTTTTTTATCAATGCTAATGCCTAAGACAACAATTTTTGTTAACAAAAATGGGTCAATATTCGATCTCACTACCCACGAGAGACTCGTGTTGTAATGTTATTTCACGTTTATCAATTCAAATTTTTTCACGTCTTTAACGAATTAACTTGTTGAAAACGAGAATTAAATAATTAGATTGGAATCTTTATTGTCTATCTATGAAAATTGTGCACGTGTCATAATCACCAGAGTAATGCTATTCATCCCAACTGGGATTACAAACACAGTCTAGGTGACGTTAATGTGGCATTAAATGATATGTGAAATTAAATAAATCATTTAATTTCACTTTTCATTTAACCTATCATTTAGATCCATCTAGACTGTGCTTGCATCCCCACTGGGGATGAATAACATTACTTTAATCACCAATCTCGTATTTCTCTATGTTTATAACTATATAGTATCGCGCATTTTTTTTTTTACTTCTTCTTTTCATCTTTCAATTATAGAATGCTAAGGTCTTGCAGAATTAAAAACGTGCACCAAGATAACTTCAAAGTTAAGAATGTACCAAAAGAAACTTGAGTGAGATTTAAGGTACAATCATGTGATTGCATTTAAATATCCTTTTCGTTCAAATCTTTAGAGAAATCAATAATATATTTGAGGACAAAGGGGGATTTTATTTTTATTATTATTTTCATTTTGAATGAGAATAAAGATATTAAATGGCCGAGCAAATGAAAATCCCCACGAGAGATCAATATGCTACAAACTTGAAATGTTGAAGACGACTCTTGTTTATGATAAAGAAATAGATGGTAGGTGAATTTGTTACCGTGCCAAAACACATTGGACCTAATTTTCTATAATTGTGGTCATAGTCATTAAGGGCGCGTTTGATATAAATTTTGTGAAAAGTGGTATTTTTGGAGAATATGTGATTAAAAATAGAAAAATTATGGATCAACGTGCAAAATTATATTTATTAAAAATTGTGTAGTTTAAAATGAATTTGTAGAAAAATGAGTTTCAAAAAATCTATAACTTAAGACGGGCTAACTTTTCTTAGAAGTATGAAGATATAGTCTATTGAGGTCGTTAAACCGTTCGATAATCTGCTTTGCAATAGAAATTTCTTACCAGTCCTACCTCTTTTCCCATAGTTTTGGGCCTAAATGCAAGTTTACCGTAGTTGAAGGGGTGTACATGAAAATTAGGCCAATTGTTTAAATAAATCCTATTTAACCTGCCATTATTCTAATCAAGATGTTCTCGCTCTCTAAATCAGCAGAAACTAACGGTCCAAAATCATAGAATCATTCAAACGATACATCCAACGCTCCAAAACATAGCGCCGTAAACTAGCCGTTATAAATCGAGCGTCCGAAACTCAACGATCTTGTATTTCCCTTCCATTTCCACCAATCAATGAAACTCTAACTGTGAAAACAAAAACCCAATTTCGTTACAATTTGTTGTTTCTTTCTAAAAACCCTGAGTTTTATCAATTATCCGGCGAACTTTCTGATGGATTCAGGTTCTGAAACCGCCAGAGCAATTACGCCTGCAAAAGAATCGAACCGATCAAAATTTAGTGAAATTTCAAAACAATTAGAAAATTTCAATCCCAACGTATCTTCTCCATGTTCTAGATCATTTAATTCTCCATGCATCAAGTCTGCAAAAAGCGCCCGCTCCAAAATATCTACCTCCAGAAGCCCTAACCCTACCGGTAGTGGTCAAATGGTGTCACCTTCACCGGTGAAGAAGATTCGGCAGAGGAAGTTCTTGATTGCAAAGAAGAAATCGGGAAAGGTGGAAGCGGATTCTTTGACATCAGCATCAGTGGAATGTAACAAGTGTAAGAAGGGGACGGGAAAATCCAAGTGTTTGTGTGTGGCCTATGAGAGCCTGAGGGCTTCTCAGGAAGAGTTCTTCAATAATCGCAGTAAAAATGATGATAAGGTGGATTTAGAGAAGTTGTGTGATGATGATTCTTCAAATAGGGGGATTGAAGTTAACCCTACAAGTCAGAACCCTGAGATTGGATTTGGAGGCAAAGTGGAGGGAAATAATGATTTATATAAGATTAATGCGATGAATAAGGATCATGTAGACAGGGGTGAGGTGAATGGTGAAACGGTTATTAAGAGAAGAAGGGGAAGGCAGTTAAAAGATGATAGAGAGTGTATACCGGAGCCAGGGTCTGGAAAGGTGATGTATTTGGTGAAGGCATTCGAGAAACTTCTTTCAATTCCAAAATCAAGCAATTCTGAGGATAAGGAGGTGGACGAAGTGGAGGATATTAATACAGAAATGAAAGAAACTATTGAGGTTGCTGAAACACAGGTTTCCTCATCTTTAATTTGTCCCTCAGATGTTTTCCTCACATTAGAGAGCTTAGGTTTGGATTCAGTTTCCCACCGTTCTTCATTAGAAAGCAGCCAAGGAAGGTTAGTGAGGCTAATAGCTGCTGTGTTGATTTTTGACATAATCAAACAATTGCTAATTGGTTTTATGTTAGTTCTAAATGAGTAAATTCTACAACTTTGAAGCTTCAGTATTTCAAGCAAAACTTCTGCTGGTGGTCGAAGAAACAGGAGAAAAGTAAGAAGTTTTTATCCAAACTCTCTCTTTCTTTTAGAAAAAAATATTCCCCTGAACGATGGTATCTATTTTTTGAATTCTGCAGAGCTTTGAATCATCTGGAACCTCAGTAAGAAGACATGGGAGAAGGCAGCTTAAAGCAACCTCTCAAAAGTCCTTCATGCTTAGAACAGAGGTGTGTTGCATTCATGCCTATGATGTGAATCTTAATTGTGGAATTTTTATCGCTCATCATATTAGTTTTCAGTATAAATTTGACTAGTTGAATATTACTTGACTGTTATAATTGACCACAGGAGAGTTGCAGAAAAGCTGATGAAGTTTACATTTTTGCCGAACCACCTCATCTAAAAGTTTAAACTTTTAGAAAGGGAACAAACTTATTAGTTTAAATTATGTCTTTAGTACGCCCCTTCATGTACAAGCCTGTTCATTTTTCATCTAAGGCTTGACTGACACTTGCACAAACTGCTGTCTATGCCCAGTTGGTTCAACTATTCAAGGTAGATGTGAAAGGGTTGCACTAGTAGGATGAGTGGTTTCGTAATTGACTTATCTGTAGAATTAGGACGCAATGGTTCAGAGACCCTGCCGCTTTTGTTCATTGACAAATAAAAGAGTGAGTATCATCTGTTTTAATCAAGTTCTATGGCATCCATAACACTAGCCTGCATTTTCAACCCAATGTAGAATCTAAATTAGACTGATGGAAAAGATGTTATAAATTAAAAGTTGGAAACGGGATTATATTGGCTTATTAGTATAAAACGTCCATACGTTTAGCCTTTAGTGTGTAAAATGTCCCTATGTTTCAATTTTTTGCATTTTCACCCCTATTTCCACGTTTCATCGCGGAAAACATCATTTTTATCAATTTTCATCAATTTTCTCTATAAAAATATATGAAATGACAAATATGTTCTCTTATTTAAATAAAACAAAAATGAAAGAATAGAAGAAAAATAAAGAATTAATTAAAATAGTAAATTTTTTGTTTTACGTAATAAAATAATTAAATCAAAAAATTTAGATAGCCCATTATCATAGCAAGTGCGGCATGATGTGGCGAAGTTGGAATGGGTGGTCTGTGACGGTGGAAACCACTATCGATGTCGAAATTGATGGAAAAAAGACGGTGTTACGCTCGATTAGTTACGTTTTTGGTTGATTTTGACCATATATATCTTTTAACAGTTCATTTGGTTTATAGGAAAGTGGTTGGGTGTTGATGGCTGTTTATGGTCAGAGTTCCGATGCCTTAGATGGCGGTTGGGTGGTGGTTTGTGAGATAGAGGCCGGCGGCTCCATGAGGTCTCCAAAATAACGAGTGAAGTGGGGTGGGGGAAGAAGATGAAGTTATTTTTGTTTCTTTAGGGGTGGGGGAAGAAGATGAAGTTATTTTTGTTTCTTTAGTTTTGATTTTTAATTATTTGTCTAGGACGTATTTCTAATTTTTTGAAAAATTTGAGCCTATAGCTACAATTAATTCTTTTTTCCTTTATGTTTTACTTAAATAAGAGTGTATATATTTCATTTCACATATTTTTATTGAGAAAATTGATGTTTTTCGAAATGAAATGTGAAAATAGGGGTGAAAATGCAAAAAATTGAAACGTATGGACGTCTTGCACATTAAAGGCCAAACGTAGGAACATTTTGTGCTAATAAGCCGATTATATTTATTTATACTTACAGATAAGACCTATTTCAATTGGGCGAATTTAGTGGGCAAGTTGAATGGAACACTATATACATTACATGGCACCCTGGGGTCCTTCGTAGAGCTTGGAAAAAGGTTTAACTTCTCTCCTACTTCCACTGAAACCACTATTGCGTTTCAATCAAGTGCATAGATTGTACAGATAAATGGAACAGAAACACTTATCAAGGTAGAGTTGGAAGCCTAAGCAAATTCATTTAGCATCGCTCGAATAAATATAGAACTTACAATAATGGAGCAGGGTTGAACTCCAACGAATGTCGCTTGTTTACAAACTATACATTAAGTCAAATTTGAAATTACAAAAGTTTTTCATTTGCATCTACTGCAGCAAAGAGGAAGATGCAAGGAGGAAGAATTCAAGAAGAAGGCGCAAGAAATAGTGGAGGAAGAGGAGAAGTTGCGGATACCAGTTGCTCAAGGTCTTCCATTGACAACAGATCAACCAGAGGTATATTTATAACCTGGAGAGAGGAGACTTCTCAATTCTATATGGGAAACTTAGGAATCAAAATTAGGGTGGAATTTTTTTTTTTTATTGCATTTCTTTTCTTTCAATGAGCGCATGACTTTTACATGGTTTTTTTCATTTAATTGTGGCATGAAGGCTTTGTCAAGTTAAAACAGGCCTAGGAATTCTAAACAGGACACATTTAGACCTGCTTTGCTTTTTTTCCTTTTGAGGACCCAAATTCTATTCATTCATGTTTATATCAATCCTCCAAAAGTTTGAGGTAGATATTCAGCCAAACCAGATTTATATTACAGACTTTCTTTTTCTGCAAATTTGTTGTTTGGAATTGAAATTACTAATAAAGGTTCTTTGTCTATCAATCCTGCTAATGTATTTTTTATAATAGTTAATTATTGAAGAATGTAATAACTTTTGATATTACATCATCGAAGAAAATTCTCTTTTGGTGTCTTCAATGTTTAATTGTGGACTTCTCACTGAAAGAAAACTTTCGAGGCCTGACGAGTTGCCAATTGACATACACGAAAAGGCCACCATTTTTTTTGTAGCTAATACTCTAAAGTAATTATTAGAACTCCTTTTTAACTTCCTAGTAGAAATTCAATACTTAGCCATTTTCACGGTATTGAGCAATTTGACACGACTGTTTGGTAACATGATGCTTGCTGTCTTTGGTAAAAAGTCGTGCATTTCAAAGACCATCAGGTTGAGTAGATTAAATGCAAACCAAACCTTCATTTTCATTCAAGTCAACCTTCATTTTCATTCAAGACTTGACTAAATTGATTTAACTTGTGATATCTCAGTGTTTGGTGAAGCCTTCAGTCAAAGGCAATACAAGGCCTGTGGATCTGGTATTGCACAGTAACATTAGGGCTGTTGAACGTGCTGAATTTGATCATCAGGTACATTTTTTCCTTCTTGACCAAGCTTAGTTATTCTTAGCCCCCGTTTGGTCCCCATTAAATTATAATTCATTTTTCTCTTTCTTCTTATCAACCACACATTCCCTAATAAAATAATATTAAACATAAACAAAAAAAATTCCTTTTTTTTTAACCATACATTCTCCAAAAAATTATTATTCATCTCATTATAATGTGAAACAATGAGGGCTAAACGGGGCTTTATTCTTAGATTGTGACATTCTTTGTTTCTTTGCATCTATTAAGGTGGCTGACAAAATGAGCTTTGTTCAACAATACAAGATGGAAAGGGAGAGACGGCGAAAGGTAAACTAGTTTTGAGAAGATTTTACAATTGATTCTTGCATTTTTTTTTTTTTTGACACGACTGTTTTGACAGTTGGCTGAAGAAGAAGAAGTTAAGAGGCTGAGGAAAGAGCTCATACCAAAGGCTCAACCTATGCCATATTTTGACAGGCCTTTTATCCCTAGAAGGTAACATAAGTTCTTCCATCACTTAGTTGCATACTAAATTTTGAACTTTGTCAAATTCAGATTTCTGATCTGTCTTCGTCGAACCAGGTCAGTGAAGCGCTCAATAAATAAGTCCATGGAGTCGAAGACGAATGCATCTCAACCCGAGAAGATCAAGTGTTGAATGTATACATACAGTGCAGTGAACATGAGCGTGAGAAGTTGAGAATTAGTTTGTCTATCAATATTCTTTTACAATTTGCTATAAAAATGTAAAAATTTTGGGAAACTAAATGATCGGTATTGGCACATAGTGATGGTAAAAAAATCCGACAAACACGATATCCGTGGGGCCCCGTCCCGAACGGGGCG
>CAIGRF010414172.1:0-11693 GCA_903798235.1 Fraxinus ornus
TCAATACTTCAAATATTTCAACAAAAAAATTCGGGTCACACTCAAATTCTAACAACATCTATGCTTTGCTTTTCTATGTTTTCATAGAACAAAATTTCTTTTCCCGAAGCATATTTTAGATATCTCAAAATATGCAAAACTGCATTCATGTTTTTCTCGCTAGGGTTATGCATAAATCGACTTACAATACTCAGTGCTTAGGCAAGATCTGGTCTTGTGTGAACTAAGTACATCAATCTCCCCACAAGTCTCTTGTACCGCCCTATGTCAACTAGTACCAGATCAACTTCAATACAAAATCTCAACCCTTTCTTCTACTGGTGTATCAGCTGGTTGACATGCTGGTTGACATGCTGACATTTCAATCTCAAGTAATAAATCTAAGCGTATGTTCTCTAAGAAAGAAAGATTCGTTTAATAGACCGAGACACTTTGATCCCAAGAAAATATTTCGAAGGACATAGGTCTTTCATTTCGAACTCTCTAAACAAGTACTTTTGTAACGCCTTCATTTTTTCTATATCATTTCATATAACCACCATGTTATCAACATAAACTATGAGTGCAGTATTCCTTGTTGTTTCTTCAAGAATAGAGTGTGGTCTGAATTTCTATATTGATAACCAAATGATGTCATGGACCTTATGAACCGTCCAAACCATGCTCTCGGAGATTGTTTTAAACTATATAATGACTTTTTAATTTGCACACTTTTTTATTTTTTCTTTTTATTGTCATACATCCTGGTGGGAGATCCATTTAGACTTCTTCAAATAGCTCATCGTGCAAAAGGGCATTCTTCACATCAAATTGTTGTAATGACAAATCAAAGTTTACAACTATAGACAATAAAACTCGAACTGTGTTGAGCCTTTCGCCACAAGTCTTACTTTGAAACAATCAATTGTGCCATATGCTTAGTACTTTACAGTGTAAATCCATCGAAATCCAACTGTTTCCTTTCCTGATGGATGATTAACAAGTTCCAAAGTTTGATTTTTCTGCAAAGATTTCATTTCTTCATTCATGGCGGCTTTCCACCTTGGATCAGCTAAGGTTTCCTACACATTGTTATGAATAAATACAGTAGATTATTGATTTACAAATGACTGATTTGAGTTTGACAAACGATGGTTAGACACATAATAACTCATGGGATATTTAAATCTATTAGATAGTTCGAGTTCATATGTAGGTCTAGGAATACCTCTATTTACACGATATGATAATTGTTTCCTAGATGACTCAAGCACATAATTAGGAACATCCTCAGCAAATGATTGATTTGGTTTATCACTTGTTTGTAGTTCAGATTCATACTTGAATGGAGGCAAAACCATTACTTCAATTTCTAGGAGTTCATCACCTCTTGGATCTAGAGTTATACCCCTCAAATCTAATGTACCTAATTCTTGACCGACTTAGCCCAGTTTGTAACTCATTACCATTAAAACCCAAGTTTAGACCAGTCCAAGTTGCCCACATTTTGTTTATCAATTTCAGAGACTTCATCTTCCTTAGAAAATACATCTTGCTCATAATCATACGCTAGAGACTGAATTTCCTTCCTGTTCTCCTCTCTGAAGTTCAGGATAAGAGGAAAAATACATTGAATCTGCATGGAAAACAAATCCATCGTGATAAACATTCTTTGAGTTGGAGGATGATAGCAACGGTAACCTTTTTTATGAGTAGCATATCCTACGAAGATATATTGCAATGCTCGAGGAGTCAATTTGCTGTGTTGATTTTTATGAAGGTGTACGAATGCTGCATAACCAAACACACGAGGGGTAGATTTGGGACTGTTGGTGCAACAACTGCTTCTATGAGGGTTTGAAAGTTGATAGAACTGGAAGGAGCATTATTGATCAAATATGCTACAGAAGTAATAGCTTCTCCCCAATAATGAATGGCATTTGAGCTTCGATCAATGAGGTACGTATGACCTCCAACAAGTGTTAATTTTTTCGCTTAGCTATCCCATTTTTTTGGGATGTCTTAGAACAAGTAGTTTGATTAATAATTCCATGGACTTCTAAATATTGCTGAAGTTCACTACTATTGTATTATCATCCATTATCACCGTATAATACTCAAATCTGTGAGTTATATTGGGTACGAACCATTTTTGTGAAATTTTTGGAAAAAACAAGTTTACCTCACTTTTGGATTTCATCAAACACAACCAAGTCATCCTAGTACAATCATTAATAAAAGTAACAAACTAACGTGATCTACCCAAAGTAGCGACTTTGGACAGTCCTCATACATGAGAATGTTAAACCATAAAAGCAACTGGACTTTTATTTAATAGCAAAGAAAACGAAGTACAATTTCTTTTTGCTAGTTCACAAATATCACATTGAAAACTAGATATATCGGTCTTTGTAAATAAACTAGGAAATAACCAAATGAAGTGTGCCCCAAACGTCGATGCCATAACCAAATTTCTGATTTCTTTTTTTTCTCTCTCTCTCTCTCTTAAGTGTCCATGGTCAAAGTATGTTGTAATCTTTTTGAAGTTGATAATACCAAGTTCAGATAGTACAACCTCTCTCTCTTAATACCACAACCAATCGTCTGACCTGTTCGGATGTCTTTAAAAACACAAAATTCAGGCCAAAAAATTATAATGCAAGATAAAGCTGAAGTTATTTGAGAAACTGACAAAAGATTGTAATCTAATGATGGAACAACTAAAATAGAATCTAAATTTAAAGTATCAGTGAAGGATAGAGTCTCCCCCCCATTGACTGGGGTCGATGTACCATTGGCAGTAGACACAAATTGTTGTGCGGACGATTTAAGTGGTAAATTTGTCTAGAATCAAATGTCATATGATTAGTGGCACTGGAATCAATTATCCATGCATTATTTAAAACAGGTGTAGAAATATTTAAAACCTTACCACCTTTGTTAGTAATCATGATCAATGCCGAGGCTTTGTCAAATGCTCCATATTTACCCTTTGTTTCATCAACCGCAACAGTAGGGCTACTTTTTTGGTTGTTCTTCCTGCTATGATCCCACCATTCTAGATACCCCAAAAGTTCAAAACATTTATTTTGGTATGACCAGTTTTATTGCAATGAGTGCATTTAGATTTGTCAACACTATTGCCATTCATAGGATTATTAACCTTCGAGACCGGTAGCGAGCCACCATGGCGGAACCATCAAAATTTTCAATTTCACCTTTTACAATGGTATGACGAACAACCTCAAGACGAATCAAAGCATAGCACTCCTCCAAATCTGGAACTTTTTTCTTTTTGCAGAATCTCTCAACATTGTTTCAAAAATAGTATGAGTCCAGCAAGAAACATATGTAACCTCTGTCGATCTATCATTACTATTTATCACGATGGTCTAATTCGCAAAAAAATTTAGTCAACTTCTCTCCATAACACATAGAGAGTGTTCTTTTGGCTGTGTAAGCCCTTTTGTTTAATGTGAAAGTTCATCGCTTCCATCATGGAAAGCATTTGCAAAGGTACTCCAACTTTCATGGCCGTAAATGAAGATAGCATTTCATGATCTCTGGAGTCATAGACATTAACGATCACCTCTTGACTTTCTGATTTTATGCATACGACTTTTCGTATCCATCATCTGATTCAGCAGGTAGCTTTATCTTGCCAAGAATATAAGAGAGGTTTTCCCTCTCAGCAATATGCATTCCTGTTAACTGAGACAAAATAACATAATTTGATTCAATAAGAAGAATTTCTACATTAAAAACTCCTTCTAATCGAACCACAATAGGGGCAATTTTTTTTTCCAGACAATTCCAACTTTTTCGTTAAAGAAAAACAGATTCCAATATATCAAGCCCAAATTATATAAAAACGCACCCTTTTGGAAGCCAACAAATTCTTTCAAAGAATTACCAGGGTTTATTTCATGAAAATGTCTACCAAATTTGGGTAGAATGGGAAATATAAAAAAGTGGTGGTTGACCCTTTAAAAACCCACAAGTGCACGGGATCGCGATCAAGTAATATAATGATGAATAGAGTGTCGAACTCACAAGAACTATGTGCTTGACTAATAGGAATGTAAAATACATATTTTTCTCTTCTTATTTTATGTGCTGGTATGATTAATCAGTGCCAAAATATACTCATTACGTTCATATTTTGATTTTGGTAGTAATTCCATGGATATGACGTAATTTGGAGAAATAAGCGAACATGAGCCAAAATGAAAGAAGACGAAGTTTAGGGACTGAAATGTAAATACTCAAAAGTTATGTGGAACCTCGTAATGAAGATTTAAGAGTGTTAGAGGTCAATCTGAAGAAAAAACTCAAAGGGATGAAATACAATCAAAGTATTATCACATATAAACTCCTAGTTGAAAATGTTATAATTCGAATTTGTCTCAGTTTGAGACCCATTTTTGGCATAAGAAACATTTGAAATGGAGAAGTTGTATTTCAGGATGATTTGTAACTCTTTGAGTTAGATTTCCAATTCATCTTGTATAGCCTCAATCGAATATCGAAGATAAAAATATGACCAAAATACTGAAAGCTGTTCGGTGGAAAACTAGCAAAAATATGCAATCGTATGAGCACCTACAAAGATTTTCAGAGCCCAATTTCAATGTTTTATGCTACCGCATGACTTACTACTATGCGATCGCATAGGTGTTTCCCGATACGAAAATTCTAGTTTCCGAATTTAAGTCAACCACTTATGGAAACAACTATAAGTACGTGATTTGCGACCCTAAAATGGGGAGAACGCCTCAAAACTTCATTCTTCAATATTTTGCTATTAGATTCATGAATTGTAACTAAATTTTTACATTTGGTCGAAGGAGATTGAAGCCTCGAAACCACATATTGTGAGATGTAAATGGTTTTTCTTAATTAGTTTAATTCATGTTTTTTAGTATTGAATTTTCTTTTACATTTATTTCTACGATTGTTATATTTAATTGCTCGAAGGCATACTAGTTTTTTATTCGTTACAATCTACCGCTAAGTTAAATATCAAATCCGTAATTATTTGATTTCTTTAACTTGTAAAGCAACTAGGATTTGATAATTTACTGCTTTGGTGATTGTTGAATCTTAGGAAGAATGTTCAACTAAATTAAATGCAACCGCTTATTCTTGTACTGTTTAGTTTCATCAATCTTTCTAATTTGTAATGTGATTATCAAATTAAATCTAGAGAGCTTGTCTTGGGTTGTTTGGTAATTAGGGTTAATTGGGGTGCTTGTATTATAATTAATTATAAGTAAGGAGCAATAGGAAAATAATTCCAATGGTGAATATTCAAAATATGGGTTGATTTATACTTGCATCGATGATCAACTCTAAAGTTCCTAAGGTGGATATTGACTTGGACCAAGGTTAGTATTTTGATTGTTTTCTTTAATTTAATTTTCATTATTATTAATTGCGTTATTTACAATTGTTTGCATACAAAAACCCTCCAATCATTGTACGAAACATAAAATATTGAATTATATATTTTTCGTAGGATCGACCCTTACTTCCACTACTACATTAGTTTTAGAGGTTAAAGTATTACTTTTGGGTGTTTACGACAGCACACACCAAATTTTGGCACCGTTGCTGGGGAGTAGTGCTAATCTATTTTTGTACTTCTTTAGTTGTTTATTTTATTTTTGAAAAAATCATAATTTTCTAGATTTTTAGGCAATTTATTATTTTTAGGAATTTTAGTATAGAATTTTATTTGTTTTTCTTGCTCTAACTTTTTTTAATTTGTTCTATTTGTTTATGCCTACAACTCGATCTTCTAATCAAGGTGAATTGCAGTACGATATGGAATTTGGAAGAATCTTACGTAGGTTAAGGAGTGGCAATCGATGAAATTTCAAAGTATCCCGAGACCCTATTCCAGGGTGATTTTGAATCAAATGAAGATGAAGTCATAGATGTGGACAATCGAACATTTAAGGAGCTTGCAGCCCCTAACTTGAATCAACAACCTCTATGCATTACTTTTCCTAATTTAGATGCTGCTACTACTTTCGAATTAAAATCTGGGCTAATTCATGTTTTACCCACTTTTCATAATCTTGCAGGTGAGGATCCACACAAACATCTTAAAGAATTCCATGTGGTTTGCACAAGCATGAAACCTACGAAAGTCGCTGAAGAACAAGTCAAACTGAGAGCATTCCCATTCTCTTTGAAAGATTCGGCAAAGGATTGGCTCTATCTACCTTCCGAAAATGTTACTACATGGGATGGGATGAGAAGATAATTTTTAGAGAAATACTTCCCAGCTTCAAGGGCAGCTAACACCCGAAAGGAAATCTGTGTCATAAGGTAGGACAACAGAAAGTCATTACATGAATACTAGGAGCAGTTCAAGAAATTGTGAGCAAGTTGCCCCCATCGCCAAATCAGTGAGCAGCTTCTTATTCAATACTTTTATAAAGGCCTTCTACCCACATATAGGAGTATGATTGATGCTGCAAGTGGATAAGCATTGGTAGATAAAACTCTCGAAGCTATAACGAACGTGATTGCAAATATGGAAGCTTACTCTCAGCAATTTGGCACTAGACTCAATACTCCGTCTAAACATGTTAACGAGATAAATGTTTTATCCATTGAAACACAACGGCGAGTCTAACCACTCTTGTTAGTCAAATGGCTGCAGGTACTATGCAAATAGCAAAGGCATGTGGAATTTGTTCATTGGTAGGCCATCCAACCGATATGTACCCAACACTTCAAGCAGAATCGGTCGAACATGTAAGTACAGCCGGTAGCTTTCTTGGATAACCATAGAGGAATTATGATCCCTATTCAAACATGTACAAGGATGGAGGAATAATCCAAATCTTAGTTATGGGAATCGACAAGTGAATTAACCTATAAATCAAAATCGACAAAATTTCCAGCAATATAATTAGTCATACCCTCCTAGACAACAACATGACCAAACTTCTAACTTTGGTATATCTTTAGAAGATATTGTTAAATCTCTTTCCACTAACACTTTGCAATTTCACAGGAGACTAGGGCTAGCATTTAATGTTTGGAGAATCAAATGAGTCAAGTGGCTAATGCGGTCAGTCGACTGGAATCACAGAATTACGGAAAATTTCCATCTCAAACAATGGTGAATCCAAAAGAAAATGTGAGTGCAATCATGTTGAAGAGTGGTACAGAGATTGAAGATCCAGTGAAGGTGGCCCCTACATCATCGAAGGAAGAAAATGAGGAATATATCACAGCAGAAAAAAGTACTCCCAACGATACCAAAGTAAGTAAACGTAAGTTTCCTCATCTTTTCGATTATAAACCAATACCCCATTTCCTTCAAGTTTTAGCAGAATCTAGGAAAGATGAACAAAAAAAAAAACTTGTAAGAAACTTTTCGTAGACGTGAGGTAAATATTCCATTCTTAGATGCTATTAAACAAATACCTCGTTATTCTAAATTCTTGAAAGAGTTGTGTACTGTGAAAAGAAACAGAAATTGAAGGGTGGTGAGAAGGTAAGAGTTGGGAAGAATGTTTCTACAATAATTCAAAAGAAACTTCTTGCAAAGTGCACGGATCCAAGTATGTTCACTATCCCTTACATGATATGTGACACTAAGTTTAAGACATGATAGATTCATGAGCTTCTATTAATGTCATGTCATATTCTATATATGCTTCGTTGAAACTTGGACCTTTAAATAAAATTGGCGTTGTGATTCAATTGGCTGATAGATCTAATACCTATCATAAGGGTGTAGTTGAAGATGTCCTTGTACAAGTTAATGGTTTGATTTTTCCTGCTGATTTATGTGTGTTTGATATGGAAAATAGTGATCAAACTGCCCTCTTTTTGTTAGGAAGACAATTCTTAATGACATCTAAAACTAAAATAGATTTCATAATGGCGAATTGACCATGGAATTTGATGATAAAATCATTAAAATTAATATCTATGATTGCATGAAATATCTGTATAATAATAATCATGTTCATTTTAATGATGTGATTGATCATTTAGCACATGATGTTTTTGAATTTGATACTAAAAATGAATGGAAAGCTATCTTTAATGAGCATCTTGGGAAGAAGAATCAGAAGTTGGCTTTAAACACCGAGTTACAAGAAATTGTTGCAATATTGAACAATCTTCCAAAGTTAGAGCATTCAGGTAACAATGTTTCTTCTACTTTAGCAGTTTTTAATGAGAGACCTCTACTTTCTGTTTTCTAGGCCCCCACTTTGGATTTGAAGCATCCCCCTAGTCACATCACATATGTATCTCATGGAGGTGGATGAACACTGTTAGTTATCATTCCTAATGAAGTGGGTACACCGAAAAGAAGATTGAAACCACCCATGATAGATCCAGGCCGAACAGGGAGACTTTGAGTCAAGTCAATGACAATAAACAAATGTGTTGCTTGTGAGTCAACCCAAGGGGAGTTCGTTACTTTATCTTTTTATTTTTTGTTTTTCGCATTCATATGTTAGTTATCTTTGTCCTTTTTTTTGCATTGCACCCTACATTGGGGACAATGTAAGTTTTAAGTGTGGGGGAGGGAATTTATATTTAGGTTCCATTTAGATTTAGATTGAATTTAAATTTCAAAAAAATTTGCATAATATTTCAAGAAGAAGAGTTGAGGTTAAAAGATTTTTGGTTGTGTATGCTATTTACTAGAATTAATTAGACTTTTGAAGAACTCATAATATGATTGAATGAATAATCTTACAACTTAAAGTTAATTAGATGAGTTATTTTCTTTGAAGATGATAGTAATTAAATTATGTAGTAAAAAAATCCGGTGAGATTTTGAGCCTTTAGATTGACATATCAATAACAGTCTCATTAGTTCTTTCATGTGTGATATTCTTCCATGGTTTTATTTCTCTAGAACTCACCTTGATTCTCTTTAAGATCACATTGACACATGCATGTACGAACATGATTAAGGCCATCTTTGTTATATAAATTAGCTATATTAGCCAAATAGCCTACCCTGTAATTGAATTTTCCTTTGGTGATCCCCTTTGAGTCTTATTGTCTTTTCTTTGTGTAATCCCAAATTACAAGCTTTAAATAGGAAACAAACAACGTCTTTACCCAAGTCTTAGAGCTAGCGAAGTATTGTTCATCATCATGATATGTGTGGGTGTACAAGAAAATAAGTGTGGGGGTGTCAAAATTTTTGGTAGTGCTATGATTGGTGGAAAGGAACATGTTTCAATTTCAATTCAAAAGCTCCATTATGGTGTAACATTTGGAGTTTATATTTCAAAAAAAAAAAAAAGAGAAAAAAAATAAACGATAGAAGAAGATGAAAAGAAAAAGAAAATAAGTGATGGAGGAGATCGATGTCAATGTTACAAAATATCTATATTCATAATTCCTCTTACATTTCAAGAAAGGGTTCGGTTTGTATGGGATATATGCGAAGTAAATGAACCATTGTGTGTAGTAGTTGATTTTACATATCTTATGAATATATTTGAGCTAAACTTATTCATCTTTGCTCCACTAGTTCGATGGCTCTTGAGTCACATGCCCAAATTTTTATCCATCTTGACCTTAAGCCGCGTTACAACCCTTGAAAAGTTCTTATGATTCTTGTAAAACATGTGATCTAAGTGGTGGCAAATGAAAAGATATACAAGCATATGGTAGATCATCTCCATTTGAATGAACTTGAGTAAAACATTTACCTTTTAAACACATGAGAGTTGAGTGCTTATATCCGTGAGGGTCTACATGTTTGTTTATTCCATTTTCATATGAAAATGCTAGCTAATTGATTATGAGTTGTGTGAGAATGTTTATTTATGATGAGTTGTGTGTTTTAAAGAGTTTGATTGTTCTATGTTCATGGCATTATGACCTGGGTGTTTTTGGGGAATTAAATTTGAGTTTTGTCCGAGGACGAGCAAAAGCTAAGTGTGGGGGAATTTGATAGGAATGTAAAATGCATATTTTCCCCCTCCTTCTTTTATGTGGTCGTATGATTAATCAGTGCCAAAACATACTCATTATATTTATATTTTGATTTAGGCGGCAATTCTATGGATATTGCGTAATTTGGAATGAATAAGCGAACAATGGACAAAATGAATAAAGAAGTCAAATGGATGAAATACAATCAAAGTATTATAACATATCAACTTCTAGCTGAAAAGGTTATACTTCGGATTTTAGTCTCAGTTTGAGATCTATTTCTGGCATAATAAACTTTCNAAAGTACTCCCAACGATACCAAAGTAAGTAAACGTAAGTTTCCTCATCTTTTCGATTATAAACCAATACCCCATTTCCTTCAAGTTTTAGCAGAATCTAGGAAAGATGAACAAAAAAAAAAACTTGTAAGAAACTTTTCGTAGACGTGAGGTAAATATTCCATTCTTAGATGCTATTAAACAAATACCTCGTTATTCTAAATTCTTGAAAGAGTTGTGTACTGTGAAAAGAAACAGAAATTGAAGGGTGGTGAGAAGGTAAGAGTTGGGAAGAATGTTTCTACAATAATTCAAAAGAAACTTCTTGCAAAGTGCACGGATCCAAGTATGTTCACTATCCCTTACATGATATGTGACACTAAGTTTAAGACATGATAGATTCATGAGCTTCTATTAATGTCATGTCATATTCTATATATGCTTCGTTGAAACTTGGACCTTTAAATAAAATTGGCGTTGTGATTCAATTGGCTGATAGATCTAATACCTATCATAAGGGTGTAGTTGAAGATGTCCTTGTACAAGTTAATGGTTTGATTTTTCCTGCTGATTTATGTGTGTTTGATATGGAAAATAGTGATCAAACTGCCCTCTTTTTGTTAGGAAGACAATTCTTAATGACATCTAAAACTAAAATAGATTTCATAATGGCGAATTGACCATGGAATTTGATGATAAAATCATTAAAATTAATATCTATGATTGCATGAAATATCTGTATAATAATAATCATGTTCATTTTAATGATGTGATTGATCATTTAGCACATGATGTTTTTGAATTTGATACTAAAAATGAATGGAAAGCTATCTTTAATGAGCATCTTGGGAAGAAGAATCAGAAGTTGGCTTTAAACACCGAGTTACAAGAAATTGTTGCAATATTGAACAATCTTCCAAAGTTAGAGCATTCAGGTAACAATGTTTCTTCTACTTTAGCAGTTTTTAATGAGAGACCTCTACTTTCTGTTTTCTAGGCCCCCACTTTGGATTTGAAGCATCCCCCTAGTCACATCACATATGTATCTCATGGAGGTGGATGAACACTGTTAGTTATCATTCCTAATGAAGTGGGTACACCGAAAAGAAGATTGAAACCACCCATGATAGATCCAGGCCGAACAGGGAGACTTTGAGTCAAGTCAATGACAATAAACAAATGTGTTGCTTGTGAGTCAACCCAAGGGGAGTTCGTTACTTTATCTTTTTATTTTTTGTTTTTCGCATTCATATGTTAGTTATCTTTGTCCTTTTTTTTGCATTGCACCCTACATTGGGGACAATGTAAGTTTTAAGTGTGGGGGAGGGAATTTATATTTAGGTTCCATTTAGATTTAGATTGAATTTAAATTTCAAAAAAATTTGCATAATATTTCAAGAAGAAGAGTTGAGGTTAAAAGATTTTTGGTTGTGTTTGATATTTGCTAGAATCAATTAGGCTTTTGTAGAACTCATAACATGGTTGAATAAATTATCTTACAAC
>CAIGRF010414213.1:7551-19148 GCA_903798235.1 Fraxinus ornus
AAGTTTAAAGAAATTAATGTATGAAAAGTGCACTAGGATCCCGAATCACCAAACAAAGTTCCCTTTTAACCTCTATTTCACACTTTGATAACACTATAAATTGGTTGAAGAATCAATGTTTCTAACTTATTCAACAATCTCTTTCAAGTAGAATTGAACATATTCTAGCATACAATTTGACTATATTTTTATGACAAATGTAATATATAAGAATGCATGACATTTTGTCAAAAGAACTATCAAAAATCATTATTTTAGATCCCGAATAAGTGTAAAAATTACACTTATCACCATCATTTACAAAGACCACATATATATAGAGTTCTGGCCGACGTGGTGATCGTTGGATCAGAATCACGTGACCTCATCTCATTGACTAAAGTCTCACATCACTGAGTCTATCATACATTAAATACATTGATAACGGATCAGCCGCTTTATACATTAGGCTGACACACATGATATTCTTTATGACAAACGTTACATCATTCATTTCTAAAGATTGCATACAAATCTTGCAAGAGAAAATTTCAGTTTCAGGGACTTCGGATGAACCGAGGGCTTCGGTCGTAGGAAGCTTCGTATTGATGGTCTTATGTGTGAAGAGCTTCGACTTCTTCTTTGATTTCTTATGTAGAGTCGAGTTAGGAGCTTCGGTCATTTAGGCGGTGCTTCGACACAGAAATTTCGACATTTGTTTGACTTCTCTGTATTTGATCAATTGGATCTTTGTTGACTTTCCTTCTCATGTGGATTGCAATGTGGCCGCTAACTAGAGCATCGATGGCAAGGCGTAATAGAAATAAAAATTTAAATGAATATTTCCATCAAAATTAGTGAATCGTGATATTTAAAACATCCTACTGTCAAAGACTAAAAATTTTCCAGCATAATTAAAAACGAAGAAGATGGAAAGAGGAAGATAACCAAAATGCAAAGTTGTATTATGGCTTACTTGAATTGGTACATTGTTTTATACAGGTCCCTCCTCGCCGTGTTCATCCACTTATTCTTCCTTTTGCTTAAACTCTCTCCTTCCTTTCTTACACTACTAGGTTCATCGACCCATTTTTATCATGCTTTCTAAATAATATTAGGCCATTGTTTGATCCTCGTTCTTTTCAAAACATATTTTTCTCTCCATTATTTTTCAATCGCATTTTTCAATAAAATAATATTACACGCAAACTAATTTTTTTTATTATTATTTTTTAACCATAAATTTTCTATCAAAATATTATTCTAAAATACATTTCATCAAAAAATGTGGCCCAAACAGGTTCTAAAGTATAATTGCACTGCAGTCACAAACATTTTCTTTTTCGCAGACTTCAACTAAACATTTCATTTGTGGTAACCATAGTTTCAAACCTTTCATTTCGTTACAGTAGAAGAACAGACGAAAGGATTCCATCCATAAAACCTTAGTTGACCTAAAAGTTTGACTTTGACTAGATTTTGACTAGTTTTAAAAAAGGTTAAATGGTAACAGTGTATTTTTCCTAATATTAATAATTAAATGAAAAATAATAATGTGACGTCCCCCAACCCCTACGCTCCCCCAAATCTTCATCTTCTTCACCCTCCACTCCCACCCCACCCACCTCATCTTCTTCTTCATTCTGGCCGGAAAACAAAATCCCACCACAATCAAACTTCATTTCCATTCCATTCCCTTCCTTGCCTTCAACCCACCTCGCGGTCCTCGCCATAATGGAGTTTTTCTTTCCCGAATCAAAAATTCGTTTTTCTTTTTCTGTTTTTCATTCTCAAGAAAATAATTTACAGTAATCTACAGTACTCCATCAAAGGGTAAAAAAAAAGAAAAAGAACAAAAACTCCAAAACAACAGCAGCAGCAGCAGAAAAAATAGCAGCTCGAAAATAAATCTCTACCATTTCAGTTTGGTATTTTGTTCATTTCTTGGAGATTCCATTTGAAATTTAGTTTCTATCTGATCTAGAGTTAACAAATCCTGTCTTGATTTCATGACCCTAAAGTTTCAACTGGAGCAAAGTTTTGCTGTATTTTGGAAGTTTTGAAGGAAAAAATTGAAGAATCGCGTTACAGTACCAACTTATGCGGCATCATGCGATAAGTTCATTTAATGCAATCTAGACTAGTGTTGTAATACTCGTGATGCTAAATAGCATTCCTTATAATTGAAAGCTACAAGAGATGAAAAGATGAGGTGCCGTTTTCTTTGCCATTTTCTATTTTCGATTTTTCAAAACGGCGAAAACGCGTTCTCTTCGTCATTTTCGGAAACAGATTTTCAAAAATGAAAAAAAAAAATTTGTGAAGAAAACAGAAAACAGCCATTTTCCGTGTTTTCTTCACAAACGTAGCAAAAAAATGGAAAATACGGGAAATGGCCCAAAACGACTTCCTCCTTTCTGCTGCAACATAGGAAACAGAACAAACATCTTCCTCGTTTCTACCGCCAACCACACTCTACCGCCACTTTCAACCCCCCCAAACTTCGGTCAACCTCCTCCAAAATGACCGGATTAATAAACCACTGTGAAACCCTCAATCCCCTCTTCAATTACCACACAAACAACAATTCAATCATACACCAAAATCGAAGGAAAAAAACCTAAAAAACTGATTTAGCACACACGGCTTCTGCCGAAATCAACCAGTCTGGAGCCAATCGAAGGTGACCCATGGTAGTATTGGATGCGCCTTGTTGAGAGGAGTGGATTGGTGGTGGTCCGCGATCGAAAATGTGGTCGGCGGCAGTGTTTATTGGCCGAAACCGTGAGTGGTAGCGCGCGGCGATTTCGACTGATTTATGGTCAATTAATCCGTGGATGTTGTAGAGGGAGGTCAAGGGGTTGGAATGATGCTGGGATCTGGTGGTCTAGGTGGTGGGTGGTGGTCGGTTTGTGAGGTAGAAGACTGTGGCGCAGGTGGGGGCGTGGGGCGTTTTCTGGCTGGAGAATGGAAAAGAAGAAACCCATGTGAACGTGTTTTCCTGAAAATGATTTTGAGAAATATTTTTACAAAATGCTAAAAAGAACGCGTTTTCAAAAATTTCAAAATGAACTCTCAAAACACAAAATAAAAAATGATTTCAAAACTCAAAACACAAAATTGAAACACAAAGAGAACGACCCCTGAATGACTACGCAATAACCAATGCAGAAAACACATAAAATTTACGACTATGTGGTGGCTTGTGAGAAAACTCGTGTAATTGCAGATTGGATCATACCTTTATGGGGATCAAAACATCAGAAAAGAAGTCTGATACAACAAATAGAATCTGAAATTTTGGGTTTGTTTTGAAGATTTCGATTTAAAGAGATTGAGAATTGTATTGTAGAAGAAGATGAAGATTTGGGGTGATTACGGTGGTGTATCGATGTCAGTTTGCAATGTGGGACGGCAGTACAATTTTACACTTTAAAATTAGTCAAAATGTAGTGAGTAAAATTTTTAGTTCAACTAATTGTCTTATGGACGAAATCCGTCAATTTGTCATTGTGCTGCAATGATTCGAGATTGTAGATTGTACAAATAAAAAGTTTAGATAAAATCTGGAAAAAGGGAAAAATTTGGGATCGCAACTGCAATTATCCATAACATTAATGAAACAGTTGACAAATTAGATACTAATTTCAATATATAGTAAAAACCTTATTAACATTAGATTTTATAGCAGTAAAATTAGATATTCATTAATTACAACCTATTTGAGGGAGGAATCCACATTCAATAACCTAAGCAAAAAATTATATTAACTGAAGGACGAATTAGGAGTTATGAATTATTTGTATCTAAAAATGTCAAATCATCTTTCCCTCCCTTAATACATTTTTTTAGCTGATAAATGGTATAGTTCATTTGTTGGTATTTTGGAGGATTAAAAGCGTCACTTTTGTTTTCTAACTGGCTGTTTTTGCATTTCAATAGAGAAGTAGATCTTATATCTGTTTGAGAAGAGTTTATCTACAGCTTAATTCATAAATTAAAAATAATAATAACAAGTGGCGTATAAATAAATAGAAATTCCAGGCTCACAAGGTAGTGTTCACTGTTCACAATGTAAATTAGAAGAGAAACAAAATGGAACAGATGTCCAACCATAAATATTTATATCAAAAGCATGCAAGCCCCATGGCATTCATAATCCTAAGATGGTATAACAAAACTTGAAGAGAGAGTCTCAAGAAACAAACTCCACAGCTTGAAACGAGAAGCAAGATGGGATGGATCATTGTTGTCGAACTTCAACTTTCTTTTTCTGCCAGAGCCTATCAAGAGCACCGTCGGCATCACCCTGCAAAATGGATATCCCAATTACAAAATAAGATACGGAGACTTAGTTAATTTATTATTGCAAGATGGGATTTGTAAATGGAGTCGAGGTCATTTTTACGTAGCTGATTCCATATGTAAGAACTGGGGTGGTCGGTGGCTTTCCAATCACCATATGGGCAGACACAACCGACTCAGCAATGGTTGTTTCACTTTATTCTACCAAAAGAACTGAAAATGCCTAAAAAAAAGAAGTAGGCATACGACATATAAAAAGTTTTCGCAACCTTCTTTTTTTCTAAACAGAAGAGTTCACTCCCTTATTAATCTCTAAAGAAATGCAGGAAAAATATTTTCAAGGGAATTTATTGAATAATTACAATCAACTTGAAAATTTTCAATTTCACTGAGATACTGAAATAATAATTTAGGAACTTCCACTATGACATTCAAAAGAAAATAGAGATTTCATTTAGCCAAGTGTCAAAATATATAATATTTGTCATTTTGTCCAATTGCTTTCCATTGGATAGGAACTGATATGATGAATAAAAATTAAACACTTTGGTATATTGATTTTGTCATAGACACAGTGTTGCAGGCAAAAGGGGTTTACAAACTTGGATTGGCTAAGGCTTTTAGGAAGGACAACATTAATAGGAAGAAGTGAATGTACAAAAAGGAGACTTGTATTTCTCAACTTCAAAACTCATACACTTGGCTTGTATTTCTCAACTTCAAAACTCATACACTTGGCTTGTTTTTAAAATGGAGGGACCCTTCCCCTTTATATAGAGTTTACACGAGACTTTTAGACCACATATTAAGAGGCTACTTGTTCATCTAATAATCACAACCTCTATAGCTTACTCAGACACCTTACTCACCACTCATTCAAATACCATCCACTAATTGTCACTTAGAAACGTTCATTTTCATACATTTGGACTAGATATTTTCCTAGAATTTCTACATAGAGCTTTTAAAACCACATACTCTACTTGACACATCACCACATTTATTAGCACATCTTTTAGTTAGATATTTACATAGATTTTCTAGAAGAAGCTTCTAGAAATGCTAGGCTTTGTTAGGCTTTTTTAAGTGAATTAAGCCAATAAGCAAAATCCTTAAGCCCATATTACTTAGCCCAAAATCCTTAAGCCCATATAACAAATATTTGCCACTTTTCTATCACCCTAAATCAAAGCATTTTATCTATAATAGGGATGGAAAAAATGCAGGCAAAAAAAAAAGGAATTGCCATTTAGTTCAACAGGAAGTGCAGAAATGTGCAAGACAGCAATTGTTGCGAAGCATATGACACAACCTGGGCACGGACGAATCCAGAGAGAGCGAAGGTGGAAAATTGACCCGTGTATCGGCCAGTCTCATCCAAATGCCCAACATTGATCTGGACAGATGCATGATCCTTAGAAGTGATCAACCTGTTTGTGGCAGAACTGCACCACAAGAACATCATTTCAGATTAATATACATTTCAAACAGCTTAAAAAGTTTTGTTTATTATCAAAATTCATTCAAACCAGAAAGATAATCATTATGAAAAATTATATACCACTTCCTGGGGATGTAGAGATCCATGTTCTGTCCTTCCTCGTTCTGCATCTTGGCAAATCGTTTTTGCAATCAAGAATAGCAAAAGTTCAAAGCACCTGAATTAAAAAAGTAAAAAACAAAAAGTTCATCCACAGTCTACACATGGTTTTCAACAATTTTAGCTTCGAAAAATGCTTGTTGTAAATCACCATGTACCTAATCTTTTACAGATTGACGAGATGTCAAAAAGAGAGTGAAAGTTTTTTCTTTTTTTATTTGGTTCTATTGGTAAACAAATGTAAGTTGTGATTTACATGTCGCGCAACTGTTTAGTGTCTTATTTAACTTCACAATCTTTAACATCAAAAATCTTCAACCAATAAAACCTATATGCACATGAGTTTATGGGTTTAAGATAATTCTGAAATAAATCTCAAAAGGCTCAATCAGAAAGCAGAAATTATAATTAAAAAAAAAGTGCTGCAGAGGCCTAAATAAATCTAAAGTAACTTATAATATTCTCTTAACTTGACAATCTATCAACACAAATATAAAATCGCCTACTTAGAAAGAATTTTATGCGTGGAATTTATTGAAGTTAAGAAAAATTGAATTTCAAATCATCAAAACAGTTTCAATCAATTAATCTTCAGAAAAAAATGTAAATTTTCAAACAAACAAACAATTGAACGTTTTAGGCACAATGGTGAGTTGCAAACTGCTGCATCGATTCAGCAATGCACAAATAAAAAATCAAGTACAACAAGAAAGAAATATAAACATTACATACTGATATATTTGTTATCAATGCAAATTGCAATGCCTACGATGAATTTAGAGAGAGATTACCAGAAAAGGACTGCGGCAGCGACAAGAATCTTCTACTGATCGATTTTATATTTTAGAAACCCTAATCAAATTCTTCAGAAAGGCCTCTACTCGCGAAATGTTTTCTTAAGAGCCTACTTTTCACGCTAGGATATCAATTTTTAACTTAACTAGTTATAAAAATATTGTTTTAAATAGTGGGTCAATGTAATAACGACAATTATATTGTATGCTGCAAACATCATTTTTAAATGAGTAATATTATTCATTGTCGATTGTTGAAATCATTGTATGTTGCAGCTTGTTGTTTAAGACATTAATTTGTATTTAAGGCAACATAATTGTAAGAAATTAATTTCTCAAATAACAAGCAGTTACATAGGATTTATTGTCTATAAACAAAGACATTAATTGGTATTTAAGGCAACATAATTGTAAGAAATTAATTTTTCAAATAACAAGCAGTTACATAGGATTTATTGTCTATAAACAACCTTATTCTTTTAAATACATGTAGGAAATCGAATATTAATTCATTTAGGGCAAATATAGATAGTAAGAGCTTGCTTGAGCGTTTTTCCCATCAATTTTGATCAATTTTTAGTGTCATCATTGATGAGAGGATGGAAAAATCGATTCTTACTAGTTTTTTTAGCATTAATTTTGGACGGTTTATAAATCATTGAAAATTAGTGTAAGGTAATTTTGATTATTTCTCTCAACTAACTAAATTGATGGGTTTTGATCGTTTCTTGGGTTCTCTTCTAATGTTACTATTTGTAAAATTATTATTTCCAACCAATATAATTGTTCTAAACTAAAGCCTTGTTTTAACCATCATTATTTTAAACCTCTTTAATTTTCATATTCATTTCCAACCAAACATTTACATAATAAAATACTTTGTACGTAAATCCAAAAAAAAATATATATATACTTTTTTACCACACATTCTCCAAAAAGTCACTATTTAAATATATATTTTCTCAAAATAATGACAATCGAACAAAGACTAACTTATGGGTGTGTTTGAACCACATTATTTTAGAAAAATGTATTCTGGAATAGTAGATTGGTGGAGAATGTGTGGTTGAAAAAAAAGTTATTGATGTGATGAAAAATATTATTTTATTGAAGAATGTGTGGTTAAAAATGAGTAGAAGAATGAAAATGAAAATTTTAGGCCCATCTTTGGTTCATATTTTTGGAAAAAGAATGTATTAATCTATTTTCTCAAAATAATGACAATCGAACAAAGACTAACTTATGGGTGTGTTTGAACCACATTATTTTAGAAGAATGTATTCTGGAATAGTAGATTGATGGAGAATGTGTGGTTGAAAAAAAAGTTATTGATGTGATGGAAAATATTATTTTATTGAAGAATGTATGGTTGAAAATGAGTAGAAGAATGAAAATGAAAATTTTAGGCCCATCTTTGGTTCATATTTTTGGAAAAAGAATGTATTTTTACTGTTGATGTGATGGAGAAAATTTAGTTGAAAAAGAAGAAAAAGTTATTGATGTGATGAAAAATATTATTTTATTGATGAATGTGTTGTTAAAAATGAGTAGAAGAATGAAAATGAAAAAAATAATGTGGCACAAACAGGGTGTGTAATAAACAGGGGCTATAAATAAAAATACATTAAGATGGTGTTTGATGGGGATTAAAATTAGATTTTTAGTGGATTGTGATAGAAGTTTTTGAAATGTGTGGAATCCCTAAAAGATGTGGTTAATATTAATTGTTTGATTTTGACTTAAATTAAAATCAGATTTTATTTCGGTCCAAACAGGCCCTAAAACTAGAAATATTGTTTGTAAGTAAAAAAATTACTTTATAATTAAAACGTTTGAAAAGATGAAACCCCAACCATTAGATCAATAAGTAGGCGCGGAAATAACTTTCCCCACTAGCCGAAATTAGGGTTGTCCGTGGGTCGGTTCGGTTCGGTTCCAAAATTTTCGGATATTTAATAAATGGACCCGTCGGATCCAAATATAATTATGAAACCGTTCGAGTTCGGTTCGGTTCCTTTCGGTTCCATACCATAATTAAAATTTTAAATATTTACACCAACACTACATAATTATAACTAATGACATTTCATTCTTAACTTTTACAAATTAACGTAGCTCAATTCAAAAATATATAAATAACTAGCTGTCGAATAACATTAATTCAATGCATATAAATACCAAAAAGTAAATATTAAGATTAAAATGTCGGTGATCCATATTAAAAAATTGAGGCCCTAGGTTTAAAATTATGAAATGATCTGATTTATTTAATTAATTTATTAATTTCTTTAGAAAAAAATAAAATAATTTAATAATTCAATAAAAATAAATAAAAAAATTATTTAGTTTCAGTTCTTGGTCTCAACCCGAGACCCGACCTATACTCATCGGTTGTCGATTCGGGTACCCGTTCGGGTATTTAACTTACGAAGAACTGCTCGGTTCGATTCGAGTTCGGTTCACTTCGATTCGATTCGGTTCGGTTAGACTTTTGGACACCCCTAGCCGAAACTTTTGAACTTAAAAAAGACCAATAACAGTCTGCCACGTGTCGTTGTATTTATAAAACTCAACTGTTGGACACTCGCCAGGTGTCATGAATTTGCCACGTTCATGAATGATCCAAGTACCACGAGTCAACGACATTAATTGCTAGCCATGTGTCACAATTAATGCGGATCTAGCAAACAAAGATCTGGACCTTACAAAAACAGTAATGCCCAAACTTGAAGACGGTTGTTTGGGACCAAGCTACAAAAAATTACCTTAGATCCACTTCAAGAAAAATCAAAACATATCTCCACAGCACAAACGCTGGAGGTCAACGTACAAGTTCTTTAGAACAGGTTGGCCAATACTCGTCATCATTAAGAAACCTATGATTACATTCTGAACAAGGGACTATGACAAAGACATCACAACCTTTAAATTTCAGAGTAATGTTATTCATTCTCACTGAAGTTACAACTACGATCTAGGTGGCGTTAAATAATAAGTTAAATTAAATGTGAAATTAAATGACTTATTTAATTCCACATATCTAATCACACGTTAACGCCACCTACACTGGGGTTGCAACCCTAGTGACGATGAATAGCATTACTCCAAATATCAGTGGAGATGAATAACATTACTCTAAATTCCATCAATCTCTAGTAAACAAGTGGTACCTCCGAGGTAAGCAAATCCGCTCTCCGCTTCCATCTACCAAGGAGTAGCAATGATAAGGCCTAATAGATAGAAAATGATGTCGATCACAGTTATGACCTAGGGGTATAATGACTTGCTACGCGACCTCAGCAGCCAATCAGATGTCTTAAAATTGGGCGACGGTGATCACTCCAAGGTGAGCATTGTAGCTGATATGATGATGGGTGGCTAACTACCTTAAGATTGAGATCTATAAATGGGGAAATAGTCACCTCAAAAGCTCATAAAAAAAATAAAGGAGAAATACATTTCAAAGAAAAATCAACACAAATTCAGCCTTTTTGATTTTCATTAATGCAAGCTTCTATTTTATAGAAATCATATTTTGGGATATCAATGGGTTGGATTTGGACCTGAATCCGATGAGTTAATGATAAATGAATTTAGGGTCTCAATTCGATAATTCGATTAAAATTCCAATTTGTTAATTAAATGGAGTAAATATGGATATAGATCAATTCGATTTGATAGCAATTCAATACGATTTATTATAAATAGTTGAGTCGATTAAATATTTTTATGGCATGTTATTTGTCACTAAAATAAATAAATGAGAAAATAAAAATAAATAAACTGAATTTGGTACTATAATTTGTATGTATTATTAAATAATTTTTAGATTGATTAAAATTTTAAAATAATGTTAAAATAAGAAAATAAATTCGATCTAATTTGTTATAATAATCGAATAGGTAAATTACTTTTATGGCATGTTATTTGTCACTAAAATGAATAATGAGATAATAAAGAAATTTAGAATATAGAAGTCATCAAATTCAAAACATAAAAAATGTGTGTGTGTGTGTGCGCGCGCGCGCATCGTCGACTATTTACAAGGGATTTTCTTTTACTTCTCAAAAATTCATAAGCCATCTCACATCGATTTTTCATTTAAAAAAAAATGGAATAAGTTATAAATAAGAGATGGGCCATTACTTGGATTTTTCACTATTTAGGCATTAATGGTTTAAAACATTGGCCTAAATAATAAGTTAATTTAAACATTTATTTTCTCTTCCTAATTTTTTCAATTTCGGATCGGATATTTGATAACATAACAAATCGGATACGGATTTAACAATCAAATATATGTTGAATTATCGAATCGGATCGGATTAATGAATTATTCTTATCGGATAGGATGTGGATAAATTTGATTCATATCCAGTTCATTTACAACCATAATCTCATTAAGTTGGTCCAAATTTGTCACGTCATTTTCAGTCATCAACATTATGTAGTCCATGTTTGGTATTGATTTAAATCAAAGTCAAACAATCAATATAACCATATATTTTATGGATCTCACAACGTTTTAACTTCATGTTTCAAAAGCTTTTATCAAAATTTATTAAAAATCTATTTTTAATTTCCACCAAACATGCGCTTAATATGGACTTTCGTAGAGTTTTTAAAAGTAGTTAAAAGTCAAGGGTATTAAATCAAGACTTTCTAAGCATCTCCAATGGAGACCCAAAAATGGTGCAAAAGATATGGTGCAAAGCTCTTCTAAGGCCATCTCCAATGTAAGACCATTTGCACCAAAATGTACCAATTTTTTGTGCAAATGGCCTCCAATGGAGCACCATCTTTTGCACCATTTTGGAAAAATGGTGCAAGGTGAATAGTATTGCACCAAATTGCAAAAATGAATATTATTGCACCAAATTTGGTGCAATACTATTCACCTTGCACCATTTTTCCAAAAT
>CAIGRF010414213.1:42085-60254 GCA_903798235.1 Fraxinus ornus
AACTAGTTGTGTCTTCTCTATCTCTTGAAGAAGTCTGAAAATAGAAAATTTCACCGAAAAGAAACTAGTTGATGATAGAAGAAAAGGTGGTATTTTTTTTTTCTCTTGTGTGTTTGTTGTATATCTTCCAACCGAGAGCTCTCATATTTATATCCATAGAGGAGGAGTCAGCTCTTAATGCATTGAATTAGGAGTTACAACTTTGAAGAGATGAAAACTGATGGAATTGATGAAGAGATGAAACTGAAGAAATTGATTTTCATTCAATCGATTGAAAATGCTGAAACTGATGATTTCCATAATTCTAAAAAATGATGAAATTGATTTTCATTCAAACTGATTCATTATTTTCCAACAGATCTAACCCTTGACAAAATACTTGTCCATCATTTTGAAGAAAGCAAATAGAATATTTGGATAAAAATTGTCACCAGCGACAAAATTGATTAAAGATTAATGCTACAAAGTACGACCAAGAAAAGGGGACATAAACGAGAAAATGATCAAATGTTGGCCATTTTGATTGCAATTACTATGTGGTGCACCAAACAGTAATTCTTGTGTGAATACAATTATCTTTATAAATTTTTATGATATAATTATAATTTGTAAACCGTTTTTTACCTACTATATTTTGCATAATGATTATAAAAATCAATTTTTAAAAACAAACTAAAAATTGTTGTAAA
This sequence comes from Fraxinus ornus, assembly GCA_903798235.1. Taxonomy (NCBI): domain Eukaryota; kingdom Viridiplantae; phylum Streptophyta; class Magnoliopsida; order Lamiales; family Oleaceae; genus Fraxinus; species Fraxinus ornus. Next base: position 42,775 of record CAIGRF010414213.1, read on the forward strand.
TATATTAATATTTATGAATAACTTTTGAGTAATGCTATTCATCACTGCTAGTGTTGAGTATCGATCTATGTGGCAATTACATGATATTAATTGATAGATTCATTTAATGGTACGTGTTTGAGCCATATTATTTTGGAAGAATATATTCTGGAATAGTAGATTGATGGAGAATATGTGGTTGAAAAAGAAAAAAAAAAGATATTAATGTAATGTAAAATATTATTTTATTGAAGAATGTGTGGTTGAAAATTAGTGGAAGAATGAAAATGAAAATTTTAATGTGTACCAAACAGTGACTTAAATGCAAAGTCAAATAACTCATTTAATTCAACTTATAAAGTGCAGTCACATAGACTGGTGCTCTAGCACTACTAATGTTAGATAATATTATTCATAACTTTTATACCCTGCAATCCTAGAAATTATTACCAAATCTTTAATCATTTGATATAAATGTGGGACTTTAATTCTTAATAAAACATACAAGTTTATTGGCTTCTCTCTTTCGTTCTCTCTAGTTTATAACACGTTATCAATACGATAACTTTATTTTATTTTTTTAATAATTCAAAGCCTAATATTATTTGTAAGAAAAAAAGGGCAAAATGAAATCTCGACTCTTTCCTCTTTTTTCTTCTTCGCGCACACAACACCACAAAGTAACAAACCCCCCCCCCTCTCTCTCTCTCTCCGCGCTAGTGTTTTCTAGTTTTTAGTGGCGTTTCTTCTTCTAGAAATTCTCAATTCTAGGGCTTTACAAATATTATTCATGTTTAGGTCCTGTTCAAACAGGGGTGACGTGGCGCTCCCTATAGGCAAGGTGTCTGCCCCTTGTTCATGTATCAGGGCTCGGTTATGCAATAAATTCTCTTAGAATTGAACTGTTTTACCTGAAAGGAGTGGAGCTCATGTGAATAAAAAAGGCTGGAAAAATCCTCCCCTTGCCCTTACTGAAAGTATGCTGTCGGGAAAAATAATCATATCTCAAGATTTAAGTTAGTCCAATTCAATTTTATGAATAATTATATTTATTAATTAAATAAATAATTATATATAAAATAATTCCAAACTCTTTCGTGTTTGGGCCAAAATTACAGCCATCTGCCTCGCCGCCATTCCTTCTTATAGTCATTGGCATCCACTCTCCTAGTCACCGACATCTAAATAACTTTGTCGAAAAAAGATATAATCTATAGAGATCGTCGACAACTAAGCATCTTCTTTAGCGATGAATTGATCGTCACTCAGTGGCTATTGAGCATCACCAACTCAAATAATAGAGAGAGAGAGAGAGAGAGAGAGAGAGAGAGAGAGAGAGAGAGAGAGAGATCGTTGAGGAACATCGACTGAGCATCGTCGGCGACAGATCATCTTCTTTAGTAACGGCTGAGTAGCATTAGTGTAATTTAAATCTATTTTTCAAAATTGAAAAATAGCTTCTGATGTAATTTACAAAATATTCAAGGGATCAAATAACTTCAATTCTCTGTGCTGAAATTTAATCAATTGAATTTGACATCAGTTCAAAGAAATCAATGTCATGTAACAAATTCTCTTGAATTTATTGTCTGTGATATTGTTCCAATGGCCCGTGGCCAATTCTCTTGGATATGAGACATGTAGACATTGATCTATTATTTATGAATGGTGAAATGTGATTAATTAATATTGACTTGTTAACATCCTAACATACAATATGACCCGTGATTTGTGAACGGTGACGTGTGACCTATGAACTATAGCTCGGATATGTGAACTAATGTGTGACCAATTATTATTGACTTGTAAAAAAATATGATCCACGACTTGTGACCTATTACCTGTGAACATCTGTGACCTATATAATATGGCATTTGACTTGTGAACTATAATATGTGACCAATTAATATTGACATATGAACATAAATCAGTTTCTATGACTTGTGAACATTGATCTATGACCTGCAATAAGTGAACAAAGATATGTGACATGTTATCAGTTCACTTGTCACGGGTCATTATGCATATATCACATGTTATTTATTGGTCACAAACATTGTCTATATCCACCATCACCAACAACCAACAACCACCACCATAACCCAATCATCACCGCTAACAACATCACAGCACATCGAATCGAATCGGAGAGCCAACCACAAAAAGACCATCACAAGTCATTGTTCTCTAGTTTATAACATAAATATACTATAATATATAGCTGAACAAATAAAATTGTCCTTATTTAAAATAAAAAGTCACGATATGATTTTTACTTACGCAATATTTGCATTCTATTATTTAATTATCTAATTTTCACTCAATGTTTCTTTTCTTTAAATGAAGATTTTTGGGTGTATGATTTATAAAATTTATTACCTTCTCTTCCTTTAATTCTAACATAAACTCAATAAAAGTAATTTTAGTAAATTAATAAATATTGAAAAATATAGATTATACTCCATTTCATTCTTCCAATGTTGTAAAAACTAATAAACTTCCTTAATTGAAATCTATTATTAAGGCCCCGTTCGATAGGGATTAAAATCCAATTAAAATTGAAAATATAGTCGTTATTGGGTCTCACTCGTCTAATAAAAGTCAACAATAACGACTAATTTTTCAATTTTAATCTGATTTTAATCTCTACCGAACGCCCTTAATCCCCAATCAATCATACACCTTAGGAGATTAATGGCGTGTTCGGTCGTGATTAAAATTCAATTAAAATTGAAAATATAGTCGTTATTGGGTCTCACTCGTCTAATAAAAATCAACAATAACAACTAATTTTTAAATTTATTTGATTTTAATCTCTACCGAACGGGCCCTAATAACTTTTGTTCAATGTTTTAACGTTATTTTTTTATTTTGTAATTAAAACTTAAAAGTCAATTTTTATTCATTTTAAGTTAGGATACGCATGTTAAAAAAATCGTTAAAAACTCGTGCTTATTTTATTGAAATCTATTGTACATGATTCTGTGCGAGAAAGCTTCCTGAAAAAGAATAATACATACATATAATTAATAATAAAAAAATTTAATATAGAAAATGAAATTAAAAAAGTTACATGAATGATGAAATTAGAATACTCTAATGAATGTTAATTTATGAAGAAATAGATGAACGAGCTTTTTTTAATTAAAAAAAAAAAGGTTAGATGATATTGAACTTCGGATTGAACTTTAAAGAACATAGGAAAACAATTAAAAATTGGTGTGTAAAGTGTTATATGATACAGTACATGATATATTACGAATGGTGTGCTTTGTTATTATTTATTATGAATATTTTTGTCTATTTACTATTATCGATGGCAATTTTTTAAATTATTTTTATCAATTTTTTTTTTTTAATTGGTTTTACCATAATGTAGAATATAATGTATAAATTTTAAAAAATACTTTCTCCATTGACTTAGGCGGGGTCAACCAGTCTACAAGACCTCGAATCGTGGCTCCTACTCATATAGGTCTAGAGCACGATCATGTGAAGTAGAACACACCATAGATTCGTTCACTTGTTTGATTCGTTATATAGGCATAGTGGAAATCTACTGGTTATTAGGCTTTAAGGGATAATAAGGTTTTAGGAACTTGTCACTAGATACTCTCGCACGAGCTAAAACTTTGAACTACAAACAAACACTTCAGGTTGGAATATCAAGTCTTAGGTTTGTGTTTCGGCTTTCTATATCATAAGATAAACCATGTGTCACAAGGACACGCTAGTGCACCTTGATGTTAATAGACATGGATAGTCTTGAGCTCGGCCGACAAACACTTACGTCCTTGATACACCCTTTGAGATTTACTAAAGTCTTCAATATAAGTAGCTAAAGTGTTCTATTTTAAATGGTCAATAAACAAAGATAAGTGGTCACACACAAAAAGGAAGAAACCCAGTGGATACCATATCCAAGGTTTGTATCAAGAGGAAGTATGTCCCTTGGAGTGGGCCTAAAGATACAGAAGAATATTGCTATCTGAATAAAATACGTCAGGAGATCGTGCAACAAATATGACAAATCACATAAGCAATTCTAATCTTAAGACACTCAACCGCGAGCTTCTATGCTGATTAGACATCCACCTAGCCTATGAGATTCCTAGTTATTTTCTTGCTCTGACTATAGGCCTATTGGAAAAGGAGACCGACGTTCTATATCATATTGTGACGCTCTAAAAAATTTAAAGAATTTAATTTATTTGTTCTATATGCTATATATTTATATTTTGAAAAGTTGAAGGATTAAAGTAAAATATGTTTAAAATTCCTTTTATTTTGGCCAAATAACCAGATTTTGATAGAGGGAAAATAAGTGTGTCGATATGTGACTCTTTTTGTAGCTCATAATTAATTAGAAGTCTTCAATTCGAGAAAAAAAGTTATTTTGGATTAGACTACATCAAGTTAAGTCCAATTTAAAAAATAGAGTTGGTGGGGTTTGCAATATTTATTAAGTAAAATTCTTTCTTTTCCTCTTTTAATGCCTATCACACGTTATTTTTATTTGATATGAAAACAACAGTGTAGTACAATTCAAATGTCACATTTTGAAACCAAGTCCCTGTTGGCTACGAGCCCTATTTTCAATTGGATGATTATACCAGGAAACAAATAGTATAATATACTATTAACTCTACCATTTGAACCCATTTTTATCCAAGTCGTGATGGAAGTGGTACAACTTACAAGGCTTTTGTATTATTATTGCTCTAAAACTCAATTCGTAAATATTTATTTTCACTATAAATACCCCATGAGTCGAGAAATTTTCACCATAGGATATTTATTCATAAACATGGTTAGAGAGAGGGAAACATAGGAAAAATGGTTTTCACGTGTATTATTTTACCACCTTTCAATAAACGATGTAAGATACTTATATGCAAGTTGTTTGTTTCCTTATTCTTTTATGTATTCAATTAGATATGCATGTATTTTCAGTGGGCTTTCGTGTTCTTTATTAACAGATATGAAATCCTTCGAAAATTTAAGATGATCCAAGATGTGTATCGTTTGGTCACCGATATACTCCATAAGAGAAGTGTGGAATGAACTGTTTATTTTATTTTTATATAATTGTATATGAAAATTGCATGTATCTTATTGGATATTCTTAAATACTCACTCTTACAAAATTTTACAAGTTAGATCGGGTCAATTAGAGGGTGATGCGGATTGTCAGAGGAAATGAAGAAGTAAAAATATTAAGTTTTTTTTGCCTCTCAGTTTATTAGATTATTTATTTTTTTAAAAACATGTTTATTGATTAGTTAACTGATTATGTTTAATTTTTTTTGGAAATTCATATTCCTTATTTTAGTTGATTTTATTGAAAATAAAGTCAGATTTTTATTTGTATCGTTTCCGCTTTTAATGTGAAGAAAATTGAATTTTTGATAACACTCCAGTGTTTATGAAATTTTGGGGTGTTACAATTTGATTTAAATTTAAACTCTCTTCAATTCAAAATCAATCAAAAATATTATTATTTGAAATCAATTTAAAACTAGTAGTGAAATCAATTTTTTTTTAAAAAACATTTATCCTCCAAATAAATAAATAAATTTTGTAATAGTGTTTGCTGTGCACTGTTCATGTGAACAATATTTTTTTAAAATATCTACAGGAAGGTAGATCTGGCTTTGATACCAAACTGTAACACCCAAAATTTTCATAAATACTGTAGTGTTATAAAAAATTCAATTTTCTTTACGTTAAAAGAGCAAAAACGATACAAATAAAAATATGACTTTATTTTCAACAACAAATATCAACTAAAACATGAAATATGAGTTTCTAAAAAAAATTAAACATAATCAGTTAACTAATTAATAAACGTGTTTTGAATAAATAAAAATCTAATAAATTGGGAGATAAAAAAACTTAAATAATTTTATTTTTTCAATTCCACTGACGGACGCATCACCATCCCACTATAGTTCCAATCGACTCGATCTAACTTGTAAAATATTGTAAGAGTGAGTATTTAAAAATACCAGTAAGATACATGTAATTTTCATATACAATTATATAACAATAAAATAAGCACTTCATGTCACTTTTCTCTTATGGAGTATAATAGTAACCAAGTAACATACTCATCTTATGTCATCTTAAATTCTCGAAAGATGTCATATATTTTAATAAAGAATCCGAAGGTCCACTGAAAACTCATGTATATTTAACTGTATACATAAAAGTATAAGAAAACAAAGCTTTGCACATAAATATATTACCTTGTTATTGAAATGTTGTAAAATAAAGCACGTGAAACCCCTTTTTCCAATTTTTTTTTCTCTCTCTCTTTGCATTGACTCTCTCTGACCCTGCCTATGAATAAATATTATGTGGTGAGAATTTCTTGACTCATGAGGTATTTATAGTGAAAATAATTATTTACAAATTGAGTTTTAGTGCAATAATAATGCAAGAGCCTTGTACCACTACCATCACAAATTGGATAAAAATGGGTTCAAATGGTAGAATTAGTAGTATATTCTACTATTTATTTTTTGGTACAATCAAGGGCGAAGGGAGGGGGGAGGGGGACCCGGACCCCCACAATTTATTTTTTTTTTTTTTTATTTCACCATTTTGTCCTCACCTTTAATAAAACTAAACACTACCAATCCAATTTTACCCGATTCTTTCTCTTCCGTCTTCAGAACTGGGCTGTGGTGAGGTGATTCTTATCCAGTCAGCGGGCTGCGACGATATTCTTCTCTTCCCGATTTTACCGCATCGTACCACCGCCAAACCTGTTCAGCAATTCAGGTGACCGATTCTTCTCTCTAGTCTTTTAATTTGTGAGTAGGGGTTGTTGTTGTTTGACAAATTGAGTGATTTTTTTTTTGTGGTGGCCAGAAATGAAGTAATAAAGGTTGGCACGAGAAAGTTTTGCTTATATTGAGACCTTTTATATGTGAAATTTTGATTGCAGGTAGAGTTTGATGGGGATGGAAAAGCTATTGGTATAACATCTGAAGGAGAAATTGCTAAATGCATAAAAGTTGTTTGTGATCCATCCTATTTACCCGATAAGGTAACTTCCAGAGAGTTGGGACATATTATTTTATTACCCCCTGATAAATTGATAGATGCATTGAAACTCAATCATTTTAGCTTTCATTTGTCAAATAGTATTATGAATATACATTTCTGTTGACATCAGAACCTTTTTTAAGTAAAGGTTTGTCACAGGTCCAGAAGGTTGGTAAGGTTGCTCAGATTGGAGGGGTTGCGTTGCGACTTGCCTGTATGAGTGTATCGATTGTATTGAAGGGAACACTTGTAATAAAATATGAATTTGCTAAATTAAAAATTAGTACTTTTTTTTTTTACGTTTCTTGATTTTTTTGTTAATAACGTATCAAAAAAAAGTTTCGAGGCACCCCCTGGCCCCCCACCGATTCACATCTGGGACCCCCCTATTTCGACGGGTTGGCTCCGCCCCTGGGTACAATCATCCTATTAAAAATATGACACGTGGCCAATATGATCTGGTCTCAAAAAGTGACATTTGAATTGTACTACACTATTGTTTTCATATCAAATAAAAATCACGCCGACATTAAACGAGGAAAAGAATTTTACTTATTAATATTGCAAACCCCCCACCAACTCTATTGACCTATTATTCTTTTAATTAGACTTGGTGTAATCTAATCCAAAATAATTTTTTTCTCGTGTAGAAGACTTCTAATTAATTATGAGCTATAAAAAGAGTCCAATATCGATACACTTATTTTCCCTTTATCAAAATTTAATTATTGGTCAAAATAAGAAAAATTTAAAACATATTTTACTTCTTTAACTTTTCAAAATATAAATATATAGCATATATAACAAATAAATTATATTCTTTAAAATTTCCGGAGCTTTACACATATGCCTTTATACACCCATTTATATAGAATCGAAGTGTAATTTGCCATATGTAAATTGTAATACACATTACTTAGTGGTGTTTTTTTGTATGTTTAAAATCTCAAGTTCACATGTTGGACCGAACTTCCTATAAAATCTCCTCCCTCAAACTTCGTAATTTATTAAAGAACTTTACAAGCTTAGAAATTAACAAAATACTATTAATCTGCACAAAAAAATATTTTAAGTTCTGTACACTAAATATTCATTAAAATTAGAATGTAGACGAACATAAAATTATGGAAAGTAGGCACAAATGGTCCCTAACGTATGACCCCTAGAGAGAGAGAGAGAGAGAGAGAGAGAGAGAGATTTTTTAGTTGTTACAATGGTAATTGATAATTTTCTCACTTTTGTTTTTTGTGGCCATTTTAAGTTGTTAGTTTAATTTTTTGGTATGTGTCAATGATTCAAATTTCAAAACATAGATTTAGCCCCAGTTTGGTACACATTATTTTTTCCATTCTCATTTTTTTACTCATTTTCAACCACACATTCTTCAATAAAATAATATTTTACATCACATCAATAACTTTTCCTTCCTTTTCAACCACACTTTATCCATCAATCTACTAATCCAGAATACATTTTTCCAAAATAATGTGAATCAAACACCCCCTTAGAGCTTGTTTGTCAAAAAAAAAAAATGAAAATTTTCCCCTCAAAACCTGTTGATGGTAGAAAATAATACGCAAAAATCTTGTTAACGATGCTCGAGAACTTTTTACGTAATGTGATTATGGGCTTTCATTCTTCAACAATGAGGTTCTGGGTGATATGGGTTCTCATGTAATCAAAACTGACAATGTGTACATTAAAATCGTACACATATTTCACATGAATCATAGCTTCATGACAAAATCATCAATCCACTAAATATTTTATTCAATTGATATTCGTGTATGATTTTAACATCTATTTTAATGAGTTTTTTCACTGGGAATCTAGATCTGAAGATTTAAATATATTGAAGATCTAGATAATCACTTTGATGATTGAAGACTCATGACCATAACATACGAGAGGCCGGAGAGTTAAATCCTAGGCTCTGTTCGGTACAACTTAAAATTCAATTAAAATTGAAAATATGATTGTTATTGGGTCACACTCGTCTAATCAAAGTCAACAATAACAACTAATTTTTCAATTTTAATCTTATTTTAATCTCTACCGAACACGCCCCTGAATTTTACTAATTTGAGAACCAATTTGCAAATGAATACACGCCCAAGGTAATATTGGAGTTGACCGGTCCTTCGACCTCCAAATCAACCAAAGAATATGATATATTGAAAATTTAACTTCCCGCCTTGACCATGCCACCTGTTAAAATCCTATTGGTTCATAAATAAACCACGGATCGTCAGCCCGTACTCATTTCTAACCGCTCGATCAAAATCTACCCTCATTGGCAGAAATAAAAGCACGCGGATCGCTGTCATCCCTCACCCTCACCCTCCGACTCCCTACTCCATATACGCAGTACAAATACTACCCCTTGCCTTTCCTACTTTCACAGAATACTCCAAAATTCAAAACCCAAAAGGCTCTCAAAAGTGTTTTTCCCTCTCAAAAGTCAGAAGTTTTCATCTCGTCAATTTTTTAAGAAAACATACTTATGGAATCTGCAAAGACAACAATCATGAAGGGTGCTGGAGGCCGAAAGGGTGGCGACAGGAAGAAGGCTATACCCAAATCGGTGAAGGCCGGGCTGCAATTTCCGGTGGGCCGAATCGCCCGTTTCCTCAAAAAGGGTCGGTATGCTCAGCGAGTTGGTATTGGAGCCCCGATTTACATGGCTGCTGTACTTGAATACCTCGCTGCTGAGGTAAATTAACGTGTAATTTGTCAAAGGATTTCTGTGTTTTTTCTCCCTTTGTTTATTCTGTTTTATTTTTGATTTATCCAGTTGATCTTGATTTCTGTCAGGGATTTCTTGGATCAAGTCTCGCGACTACGCTTTTATGTGAAAATTAGATTTTTTTCTTGATTAAAAGTTTGACAAAATTTCGTAAGTGGGTTGTTATACTTCAAACCCAATAATGCAACTTAATTGTCCAATCTAAGATCGAAATGTTTTCTCAACTGGTTACTCTATATTCATCTTCTTGTTGAAGGTTTGAAAAATTTAGATCTTTCCTAAATGAGTTACCACAAGACTTGAATTTAGTTGCTATCTTAAACAGAAGCTGAGACGGCTATGTTTTATAGTGTAAATGGTTTTTAACTGTAGTGTTAGAAATTTAAAAAGATTTCGAAATGGGATTAAACTTATTTACTCTAAAGTTTAAATGGGTTTCATTCACATTGTGTTTTAGGTGTTGGAATTGGCTGGAAATGCTGCACGGGACAACAAGAAGAGTAGAATTATTCCGAGGCATGTGCAATTGGCAGTAAGGAACGATGAAGAATTGGGAAAATTGCTTTATGGTGTAACAATTGCAAGTGGTGGAGTTTTGCCAAATATTAATCCGGTTCTTTTGCCAAAGAAATCTAATGAATCCCAGGATAAGGCCACCAAGTCCCCAAAAGCCACCAAATCTCCAAAAAAAGCTTAGATTTCTAGCAGTTAGTTGGGCTTCGTTTTCTGTTTTTGATAATGTAAAAATTTAGATTCTAATGACCTTTTATTTTGACGCCTTCACTCATGTTTATTTTTTTCCATGGTTTGAATTTCTTTTTATCTGAGCACAAAAATCTTATGATTCAAACCAGAGGGTTGTTTGATCTGCACCTACAACCTACTTTTTGGGTTGAATTTTCTTCAAAATGAAGAAATAAAGGATGCAAACAAAGATAATTAACCAAGGGAGAAATTTATAGCGTCGTTGGTTTTTTGTTGATTTGTATAAAGAATCAGGGCTCCAGTTTTGCACCAATTTAACGGAATATGAGCACCCATAATTATTTCTAGCCCTCAAAGCAATTTCTACCGACAAAACACCTTCTGAAACTTGGCCCCGGCATCAGCGCATTTTATTTTTTGGGGCCGTAATAATCGTCGAAAATTCAAATTTCAGATTCGTCTGCATAACCAGATATATTGTGGAATCATCTTTAATTTGCTGAAATGTCAGTCACGTATACAAACTACCGTTATGTAATCGTTGGTTCATGCTTTCCCCAAATTCTCTGCTAGATTATTGAATTTTAGGGTTCGTTTGATTGTAAGGGTGGAAAATGGGTGAAAAGAAATTTTTTTTTAGAGAATTGATTTTTTTAGAAAATGTATTATTGAGAATTATAATTAATTTTGTTTGATTTGTATAATTTTAGGTTAATTTCACAAACGGTCATCGAAGTTACACGAAAATTACAAAACGGTCACTAAAGTTTAAAACTTTAAAAAACGGTCACTCAACTTTCACGCAATTTCAGAAATGGTCACTGAAGTTAGTTTTAAGACTTTTATGTTTTAATTGAAACCTAAAGTACCAAAATATGGTCACTTAAACGCTGGAGGACATCAACTTCAAAATTCATCTAAAATCCACCTCCAAGTTGGGACGACTCCTCCACCACACAAAATCGTCGGCAACTCCATTTTCGGCGACTCCCAACCCAAGCCCAACATACTGGTAGACTGCCCTCATCATGGCAAACCTAACCATGATTTCCAAACATCTACTAAACTACCCAATCAAAAATTTCAGCAGTCCGCACGAGATGTTGAAGAAAAATTATACATACATAATATATGCACGAGAGATGTTGAGTTGCTGGATGATGCTCACAATAATAATAACAATACAACACGAGAAGAAGAAGAACGAGAGCAGGGGTGAAGGGCAGGGGCAAAGACAGCGTTGGTTGGTTTTTAATCAATTCGAGCCACAAACAATACCTCCACCTCAAAAACCCTAACAAACCTCTCCAAAAAAAATAAACCCTAACAGCATCGCAAGGCTAGATGGCGGGGGATCCTCCCCCTCCTCGGCCGTTCATGGCGCCAGGGGGGCTGCAACCTATGCCTCCATGGTTCAGTCCCGTCCTCAACCTATCCCGGAGATGAAGGTTGAGATGAGACAGCTTAAAGAGAGTGATGGAGAAGTCTGGTTTCACTTTTCAAAAACTGAACTGGAACAGGTGGCTGCCCCTTTCCGATATTCTGTAGTGTTGAAATTTTTGAAAAGGAGACCATCATTGGATTAGATCCAGTTGTTCATCAAGGCTCGGTGGGGAATTAAAGGATACTATGCAGTGAGCAACATGCAACGCCAGCGAAACATATTTATTCGGTTCTCGACAGAGGAAGATTTCGGTACTGCATGTGCAAGGGAATCCTCAGACATAGATGGTGCACCATATAGACTGGTTATCTGGTCTCCAGATTTCGATGAGGATAAAATCTCTCCGCTGGTTCCAATATGGGGTTTTCTCCCCGGATTACCCCCCATTTCTACCATGAATCTATGTTGCGTATCATCACAGGAGCCTTTGGTCGGTTTCTGAAAAGGGACAACTTCACGGCTTGTGCGTCCCGCGCGGATGGAGCACGTGTTTGCGTAGAGATTGATATGTCCAAACCTCTAGTGAATTCTTTCTGGCTGGGGGTTCCTTTTCACCCATCTAGCCGATATCAGGAAATAATCTATGAAAAACTCCCAATGTACTGTCAATATTGTAGAGGCATGGGGCATCTCGAAATGGCATGCAAAAAGAAGAGCGAAGACGCAGTAAGTAATATTCCAGAAATCAATCGGCCTAAGAAAATATGGAGAAAAAAGGAAATGGAAGATATCGTACCAAATCGGGCGCCGAAAATTGAACAGCATTCATTGCGAAGAGACACCAAATTAGCAGAAAAGAGGAGAGATTTTACAGCGGGATCCATTAATTCCCTCGACCCTGACCTTATTCGGCGGTAAGGACGGAAGAATAACCAGCAACATTGAGGAGGTGGGAGATAATCGTCGAGTGGAGAGGACAGACGGAACAACCATTGCTGATACGGAACCGGAAAGAATAACATTCAGTTCAGGTGAGGAAGTGACTGAAACTTTGGAGGCGCACACGATGCCTGACGAAAAAGAGCTAGACCAAGCTATTTTAAGGGGAGACGCTGAAACTGTTCAAGATTTGATTGTCACTGATATAATGGAAAATATTGCGGACCTGGTAATCAGAGGTGAGCCGCTCCCCCAAGACTTCTCGAATGAAGGTAATATACAAAACGAGATGAATTCTTTTGGGGGTCATATCATGTCTGAGGGTGAAGATGACAATGAATTACCAGAGTTGGAGGTCTTGAACTATGACACAGATCATATGAAGTCGATTCCATTAAAAAGAGGAAGGGGAAACGGTCGGAAAAAAATGACGCTCGGGATCACTACTAGATCCAAAAAATCCCACTAATGTTGAATATTATTGTTTGGAATGCTAGAGGCGTGATATCCTCTAATAACAGATTAATGGGGTTGAAAAAACAGTTTAATCCGTCGATGCTGGTAATTTTAGAACCTTTTGTTTCTCTTGAAAAAATTGCAAGTTGGGCGCGACGTTTACGATTCTCACATTACGTGACAAATATCGAAGTGGGGGGAAAAATTTGGATTTTTTGGAATAATGAAGTATCTTTTTCATTGGGTAGTCGTTCGGAACAAGAACTCTCTGGTTGGATTGCGGTGGGAGGAGCACGGGTGTTGTTTTCCTTCGTGTATGCAAGTTGTTGTCAGAATAAAAGGAGGGAACTGTGGGAAAAATTGAAAAGTTTAGAGTCTGGTGATTCCGGATGGTTAGTGGGAGGTGATTTTAACACCATTCGATCTGCTGATGAGAAAATTGGTGGTCTGCCGTCCTCTTTTATGGCTAGAAGAGAATTTAATGAGTTTATTCATGACACAGGCTTGATGGAGATTTCGTTTGTTGGGCCGAAACTTTCATGGTGCAATGGACGCCAAGGTACGCGTCGAATATGGGCTCGACTTGATCGTATTTTGGTTAATCAGAATTTCAAGAACCAATATCCATTGGTTGCATTGTCTTATTTAGACCGTACATCATCGGACCACTGCCCGATGGTCTTGCGGTGCAGAAATAATTTCAACTTAACATGTTCCAGACCGTTTAGGTTCCTTAGTATGTGGTGCTCCCATCAAGAATTCTTACCTCTGGTGAAATGAACCTGGGATGTGGATGTGGCTGGATCACCAATGGTCCGCCTTGGGCAAAAACTGAGGAACGTGAAATTAGCTCTAAAATCTTGGAATCGCGAGGTGTTTGGTAGGATACAAAATGAGATAGAAACCTATGAAAATAATCTGATTCACATGGAAAACTCACTAATGGAGAGTTACTCAGTGGATACGGAACTTCAGCTCTTGCAATGTCGTAATCAATATGCTACATGGCTAGAGAGGGAGGAACTTTTATGGAGGCATAAATCCAACATTAAATGGCTGAAGGAGGGTGATGGTAATACAAAATTTTTCCACGCTTCAGTAAAAAATAAAAACAAGAATCAATTTATAGATCACATGGTGCTTGATGATGGAACGGAGCTTAAATCAGTGGATGAAATACACGAGGGAGCTGTTCAGTTTTTTCATGATTTGTTCTCGGTTTCTTCTATTTCTTTGGAGAGTAATGATCTTGATCTATTGACGCCAGTCATCACTGAGGAGGAGAATAGAATATTATGCAAACCACCAATATTGGAAGAGGTAAAGGATGCTCTTCCCAAAGACAGCAGCCCCGGTCTTGATGGTTTTAGTGCGAGTTTTTTCATCTGTGCTTGGGATATTGTCCAAGCTGATCTCCTTGCGTTGGCTATTGAATTTTTTGGGGGTGGTCCTCTAAATTGTGCCCTAGGGGCTACGAATATTGTCATGATCCCTAAGGTGGAATCTCCAGACAGCTTTGCGAAATTCAGGCCTATTAGCCTCTGTCAGGTGGTCTATAAAGTCCTATCCAAAATTATGGCTACCCGAATGGCTCCACTGCTTGACAAATTTATTTCCCGAGAACAATCAGCTTTTATTCAGGGGAGGAGCATCTTTGATAATATCTCGATCGCTCAGGAGATGATGCAAAGTTTTAATAAAAAGGTAAGGGGTGGTAATATCTTATTAAAGATAGATATGGAGAAAGCATATGACCGTGTTAACTGGAGGTTCCTTCTGGAGGGTTTACGAAAATTGGGTTTCTCTAACCAGTGGAGAAACCTTATCTTTAATTGCATCTCCTCCCCATACTACTCTATCATGTTGAATGGTAAAACACGGGGTTTTTTCAAATCATCGAGAGGCTTGCGACAAGGAGACCCTCTGTCACCATATCTGTTCATTGTGGCACAAGAGATTCTGTCTAGAATGATCAACCAGGCTTATGCTAGCAATCAAATTCAGCCTTTCTCTGGAGGTAGTATGGTTAGTCATTTATTTTATGCCGATGATCTTCTTATTTTTTTCAACGGGAAAAAAAGTTCAATTGTCAAGCTGCTTGGAATTTTAAAAAGATATGAACTGATGTCGGGTCAGTCCGTGAGTCCCATGAAATCATGTATGTTTTTTTCCAAACACACAAATGCAACACGCAAACGACAATTGTTGGCTGCCTCGGGGTTTAAAGAAGGTGTTCTACCATGTACATATCTGGGCGTTCCGCTGTACACAGGCAGATTATTGAAAAGATTGTTTGAACCCATGCTAGAAAAAATTCAGAAAAAACTAGCTGGATGGAAGGGTCGCCTTCTCTCTTTCGGGGGAAAAATCACGTTGATCAAATATGTACTAAGCAGTATGCCAATTCATATCCTGTCAGTTTTGAATCTGCCTAAAGGAATTCATATTGAACTGAACAGAATTTTATCTTCTTTTCTCTGGAATGCTACTGATGGAGTGAAGAAAAGAAAATGGATTTCTTGGAGAAGAATTTGTCATCCAGTGGAGGAGGGTGGTTTAGGCATTCGGGATTTCAATGAAGTTCAACGTGCATTATTTATGAGATTTGCGTGGAAACTGATGGTGGGAAAGTCCTTTTGGGCAGAATTTTTTCGCGCTAAATACATGAAAAATAAACCAGCTGCTTTGCTGACCATTTCTCCTATGCAATCTCGATTTTGGAAGGGGGTAGTCTCGGCATTGCAAATAGTGTTGGAAAATTCAACTTGCCGTGTTCGCGATGGCTCATGCAATTTCTGGTATGATAACTGGACGGGGCCTCAAAGCTTGGCCGAGGCAGGTCTGGAAGTAAAGGAACCTCAAATACAGATTAAAGACCTTCTAACGTCGACTGGTAATTGGGATGGAAGGCGGCTTAGGGAGCTTCTGGATGAGAATCAAGCACAGAGTATCGAAAGTGTGCAATTAAAAATTTCTGGACAGCGTGATCAATACATCTGGAAGCCCAGCAAGGATGGCTACTTCTCCACTAAATCGGCTTGGGAACTGATCAGGAAAAAAGGGGTACTCTGCAGATGGAAAAGTCGGATATGGCATCACCAAGTTCCCCAAAGAATCTCTTTTGTTTCTTGGAGAGCTTCTCTAAAGTGCTTACCAGTCGACGAGGTGGTCCAAAACATCGGGATTCCATTGGTTTCGAAATGCGAATGCTGCGCCATTCCATCGACGGAGAACATTGATCATGTGTTATGCAATGGGAATTTTGCAAAAAATGTCTGGTCTTATTTTGCAAACCACTTCAATCTTTCGCTGCCCCACGTTATCACTTGGAAAGGAATGATGTCTTTATGGTGGAAAAATGCATCTAAATGTTCACAGACGGGAGTGCTTCGCAGCATTGCACCACTTATTATTACATGGGAATTATGGAAAGCTAGGTGTGAAGCTAGAATGGAAGGACACCCCATCAACTGGGAAAAAACAGCTTAGAAGACCAAATCTTGGCTGTCACAGATTGCCGAATTAATCACCAAGACCAGTAGCATCTCAGTCCGTGACATCAACTGCCTGCGGTCCTTAAATTGTCCTATAAACTTTGTTAAGCAGAGAAAGGTGAAGCTTATTAGTTGGAAGAAACCGGTAGGTCAGCAGATGAAATTAAACGTCGATGGAGCAGCTAAAGATAACCCAAGTTCAGCTGGTGGAGAAGGCATTTTACGGGACAGCAAAGGAAAGTGCTGGGCTGGATTCTCTCGCCACTACGGGTCTTGCACTAAGACGGTGGCAGAAACGCGAGCCCTCCTTGATGGTTTACGAATGTGCAGGGGCCTCGGAATTAGGGACATTATTATTGAAACCGATTCCAATATAGTGGTACAATGGCATCACAAAAGAACATGTTCTTTATGGTGGCTATGGGATTTTTGGGATGAAATTTTGGAGCTGTCACAAAAACTTAATGCTGAAGTTCTGCACGTGTACCATGAGGCCGATAAGGCAGCTGATCTTCTTGCGAAATATGGTAGTAATGGCCAGTATCATGCACTTTCCTTTGGCGACGAGGCACCGACACTACTTAGAGGAATATTACAAACGGACTGCTGGGAAGTACCATACCTTAGATGTTGAATGGAGTGATTGTGTTTTAATTTTTCTGTACTCTCGATTTTCCTCCGCCACAAGTGAGGTTTTTTGAATGAATAAAATGAGGATTTTCTA
>CAIGRF010414227.1:0-16302 GCA_903798235.1 Fraxinus ornus
TTGTAGAAAGTGGTTCTGTTAAAATTCTGGATCCCATTATGGTTCAGGATTTTATTTAGTTTCTTGTTTGTAAGATATTTCATGGGATATCTGCATCGTTCTTCCTGGTTTGTTCAAAGTTTTTGGGAAATAAATGGATAAATTAGGAATTTTCAACTGCAGTTATAAATTTTACTAATTGTGAACAGTTTGGTTGCAATCACAAGACAAAAGAAGAAAAAGTGGAAATAGGAAATAAGTGAACCCATATATTAGAATTAAGCCCCTGTTTGTCTATCATTAAAGTAGGAATATGAGTTTTGAAATAGTGAATTTTTGGATAATGTGGTGGTTAAAAAGTAGTAAAAGTTTTGTATAAAATATTTTATTGTGAGAATGTGTGGTTGAAAATGAGTTTGAGAAAAAAGAGTTTTGAGATAATGGTACACAAATGGGGGCTAAAATATTGGCTGACCTGATTATTTGTGGATAGTTGTATGATAGTAAGTGAATGGAAAGGGAATTCAGGATAATTTTTAGATAAGCTCTGCAAGGTTTCAGAAACCGTTAGCTGATTTAAAATCACAGTCATAACTATTTAAAGCCGTGCGAAGAAACATGTTTAGATGCTCATTTAGGAAATTTAATGAGATGCCAGTAATTCAAAATAAGAGCTGCCATTTTTAATGTGAATGTCTCACTCTGTGTGTCTTATACATTTGCGTGGGCTAACAATTGCAGAATTCATGATTGAATTTCGATGGGGGTACCTTGTTATGTGATATTAGTTCCATTGCGTATCCAGTGCATAACTAGGTAATGATTATTTGCACATGTGAAAGCTATGAAAATTTTAGACTATCTGGAAAGCAACTCTATTGTGTCCTGTCAGCTTTTTAATTTTCTTGGTTCTTCGTGAATGTAACGTCTTGTATTTCTTCTTTCTTAAAAATGTGAGCATGCTGCAAACTTTGTATTAATGTATGTGGCTCATGAACATGGGCAATTAGGTATTCTGTTGTTGCTACCTGTAATCATGTATTTGCAACATTTGGAATGGACTATTTTTTGTTTTTCTCTTAAATATCTAGCTTATTGACCATTGTCCATTCAGTGGCAAATGAGGGGAATATCCACAAGTCACTCTCATCCCAGACCCTGCTCTGGGAGGAAAACATCAAGAAAGGACAGGAATAATGGGGAAGCTGATAATGTCATTCTCATTGATGTAGATCCTGATCATTTTGACAATGTTATTATCATTGATGTTCCTGAATCTTTTCCAAAGAAATCCCAAGGTTCAAGCATGCTCAGGAAAGACCAAAAATGGCCATTTAAGACTGTTATATGTATTGATGATGATGAAAGCACGGATGACAACCGTTCTGGTATTGGTGTAAATGACAATGGTAGTTTCTCTAATAGCACCACCCTTAGCAAGAAATCTTGCTTTGCCTCCAAAGAGTTTGAAAATGCTGCAGATTCTGCTGGTGAAGAATGCCAGTTTGTTCAAGGAAATGCGACTCCAGTTAGGTTATCAAAATGCAAGCGCACCTACTCTGGAAAAGCTTCCACAAGAAACGGGTATGGTCCAAGTGTCAATTCAGAAAGTGGTTTGTCTGGTAAAGATTTTCCGGATTGTGTGATAATGGAAGATTCTTCTGGAGAGCTTCAAAAACAGTGGGAAAAGGCCTTCTTTAGGAGAAAAAAAGGTAAGTTTAATGGTAGATATGATGCTAAAGATTGTAATGATACTTCAAGGGCTTTCGACAATAATCACCACCAGAATGTTAGACAGGAAACCAAGAGTGGAAAATATGAGGAAGCCCCATTTTGTTCTAGTACTAGCAAATCCAGTGAAGAAAATGAAGCTCCATCTCCTTTCGTTACAAAAGAGGATGTCAATTTCAGCAGTACTTTTTTCAAGGATCCTACCCCTGATGATTTTTCTTTGCAGTCAGTGCTGAAAACACACATGCAGTATAATCAGCCTGATATTAATGAGAGATCACATTCTAGAGTTGAATATCCTCCTTTCGACTTTGCTGAGCAGCAAGCTTCCCAACACTATGATTTAGGTAGTTCCAGCTGTCAAAAAAAGCAAAACCAGCAGTCTCCTCCTTCGTCTCATTACTCTCGTCATGGAAAGGGAACTAAGCAAGTTAATCATAAAACTTATATTGAAGATGATGAGGAATCCTTGCGCAAGCATCAAAATTCATTTGAAACTGATGTTGATTATGACAGATCTAGTGCAAGAGCCAAAGCTGAGAAGTTTCAAGGGAAAGTTACTGTTAGTGATAAGGATATTGAGCATTCGCAACCATGTGAACCAGGTGCAACTAGCTGTGTTAAGGAAAAGGAGAATTTAATATCTGAAGATTCTTCATTTGTGAAGTTTTCGTCGCCGAATGATCTAGTTAAAGATGACGCTAATCTTTCTAGTAATAGAGTTGGACCTGTATCTGGAGAAGCCTTCTTCTGTAAAAACTTCTCTCTTGATCCAAGAGATGTAATTGACAATAGCAAGCTGGTTCCAGAGATGCCATCATCCTGCAGTCGGCATCTTAATGAAACACAAGTTAGAGAGGATGATTCTTGTTTGGATGAGGTTGCAGAAAAGCTCATTGAACCCGTATCAAACAGTAGAAGGGAGGTTGAAAGAGATGACCATCAACCTACCCAATATGGAGATAATTCGCGAGGTGTTGAGAATTGTATCATTAATGAAAGAGAAAAGCTTAAGGAAACAGATGAATACAAAAGAGCAATAGAAGAAGAGTGGGCTTCTCGGCAGCAAGCATTGCAAATTCAGGTTTGTTACCATTACTGTTATATTTTCTTCTGTTATGCTGCATATTGGTTTTTTTCTTCATTCGTTATGTTTTGGTGAGAATATTTGGGGATTACTTTGCATTATTTAATGCTATTTTAGCTTTCTATGAAATTGCAAGGCTTCTGGAATTGTTTTAAAGTTCAAAGTCAACTTTTTGATGGTAGGTATTATTTAAATTAATGAGCACATCTAACATTGATAAAGAAGAATAGAAAACCCAACTTCTGTGGGGCGATAAAAATCCAAATCTAGTGGCCAATGAAGACGATAATTATTGACATATACAATATGAACTTTAAGAGTTCTAAAATAAAGTTTTTGAAGCCTACTTACTAGTGGTGGTGGAATTTAGTTACAATTCTTGATTCTCTCTTTTGTGTGTTCTTCTGAATGATGTTTTATTTGCAATCTTTTTCAGTACTATATTCATTTAAAGCTTTGTATTTTTCATTTCAAACTGAAGTATTTTCTACTTGAATTTCCCAAAATAATGGGGAAATTACTTTTAGTGGGTTCCTGTTCATACCCCCAGAATTGGGACAGCTACCAATCTGCTTCAGTAAGCTCATTTTATTTATGAGTTTAATGCTCTCTCTGATAAAAAAAATATATATATATATAGTTTGCATATAATGTGCCAGTTTGGTTTTTTATAGGCTGAAGAAGCACAACACTTGAGGCAATTGCGGAAGAGACAAAAAGCTGAAAGCATGCGTTTGTTGGACATGGAAAGAAGACAAAAGCAGCGGGTGGAAGAAATACGTGAGACTCAAAAGAAGGTTTGTAAAACTCTTTTTCTTATACTCGATCCATTCATTTGTTAGTTTCTGAAGGTATCTTCACTAGTTACTATACCTTGAAATTTTGTATGATGTGGGTTATTCATTTTCAAACTTTTTAGGACGAGGAAAACATGAACTTGAAGGAGGTAATTCGTACCGAGGTCAGGACACAACTTAAGAAATTGGAAACCATGTGCCATGATATGGCTTCTCTGTTGTATTACTTAGGAATCAAGTTGGCTAGTTGGCCTCATCCATCACCGCATGAGGTTGGTTATACTTCCATACAAAGTAGATATTTTCGTGGTTGGGTTGTATTATGGGTGTTTAGTTCCTCTTATGAGCATGATATTTTGATAAATATACATTATGTCTATTTTCCTTCGATTGCAACAGCTAGACTAGTCGCTGTCTCGCCGGTCACTTTATGTCTGAAAATGTTAGGTCACTCTTTCATTCTTGGCTTACTGTTATGTGTGTCTGTATTTGATTTTTTTATTTATTTTTATTTTTTAATTCCTTTCTTTTGTTTCTTTGTTTGATGTTCAACAAGTTCATGTCTTCTGTGGGTTCTACCCAGAGGAATGAGTTCTTGTGGTGTCATATGTATGCCTGAACATTCTGTAATTGTTAGTTCATTGTGGTACTCATTTGTTTTGGTGTGACAATTTGTTGGTATCATTCTTCTACCTTGTGTAGAATTTGCATTGGATTGGGCTTGAAGAACTGCTGTTCTTGATAGTGTTCAGTGGATTTCACGCTCAAAAGGGATCGATGACTAATGTAGTCAGCACCAATATCTTCATCCTTGCTAAAAGCAAACAGCATTTGTCCATGGATTTTATGGGAAGTTCACAAAATATTTCATGCGACTGTGCTCAAACCAGTTATAACAATTTTATATGTGCATATTCTGTTGTGAGTAATTGGCATGCAATATGGTTGCAAATTTGTGGGTGGATATTTTAGCCGATACTGTACTCAAGTCATATGCATTACAGGGTTTTGCCGACTCACTCAATGAAATTAGGATTCGTCACCAATGAAAAGATTCCAGTACATGCAATTACACGACCTTAAGCTAACAACAATGTTTCTTTTTGTGGTTTTATTGTCTTTACATTTGTATTATGTTCTGTTGATATTTCTGTCCATGTTAAGTAGTCTATCATTTTTCTTTTAAAGTGATAAGTGAAAGTTGATTACATTTTCAGGTACAAACAGCTTATAAACGGGCGTTGCTTACCTTTCACCCTGATCGAGCCTCGCAATCTGACATTCGTCAGCAGGTGGAAGCTGAGGAGAAATTTAAGCTTATCAACCGCCTTAAGGATAAATTTTCAGCTTCTGTACGCGGATAATGTTTGGGTATTCACACAGTTGTGGGTTGAGCTATTTGGCTAATGTGCTACCAATGCTTTGGGTACTTTATACAGAAAGCGTTTTGGATAGGTGGGCAGCTCTTCGGGACTTAATTAAGTCCTGATAATAGAAGTAATTATATTTGACCAAAATATCTGTAGTTTTGAAGCAAATTATGATCGTTCATTTCATTTTTTTTTTTTTAATGATAATTTTTGATTAACTTGATGTTCACAAAATATGTTTCTTTATTTTTGTTGGATCATGCTAATGTAGAATATCAGACCCGAACTGGGTGTAGCATGATTTGTACACCATGTTGAGGGCGTAGTGTGATAATCAAGAGAGGAGAATGAACATAATTTGGTGAGGGTGTGAACTTACAGCGCTGAAGGATCATTGAGAGTGCTATTTTCACTTCATTTGTAGCGGAATTTAGGCTGATGCACGTTCGGGGTCCAGAACTGAATGGGACGAATGCCATGGGGTTATTCTTTGTTGCCTTATCCACTCCTTCTGCGAATCTCTCTTGCTTGAAAAGGTGGGCATCCTCTCCCCAGATTTCAGTATTTCTTTGGTGTGCCAGAGTTGGAATATGCAACTCCATGTTCCCTGGAAATTCTTGCTTCTCCAGTCGGACTTTTCTTTTCACTCTTCTTACGAGACTTGCTGCCGGGCCTGTACTGTCTTAGGGCTTCATTGATGATCACTGTTACCTTTAACACATAGCGAGAGAGAAAAAAGGCACATGATTGAAGTAGTGTCTAGGAGATGTTCGTCTATATTGAGCTTGTTTGAGTCTCATTAAAAGGTTAATAATGCATTTTGGAATAGTAGATTGATGGAAAATGTATGATTAAAAAATAAAGAAATTTTTTGGGTTTGCGTGTAATGTTATTTGATTGAAGAACGTATAGTTGAAAAGAAGAAAGAGAAATATGTATTTTGAAAAAAATGAGAATCATGTCAGGGCCTAATTTAATATACTAAACGTGCTCTTATATTCAGTGCAGAAAACATAGAGTACAGGACCTTAAGCAATAAAAAGAAGTTCAATCTTATTAATTGCACAATTCCACAGGTCAATCATGTCTACTACTAATGGCAAATCTTTAAATGTTATACTCACAATCTTCACTATAGCAAGGCCTTCTGATGTTGGATTTTCTTTTCCAAATAGTTTAAGAAGCCAGTTTTCGTACTTTGAACCATTTCTCCCCTTCTGCTACGACAAGCCCATCTCCCAGAAACTTTTTCACAATGCCTCTGATTTTCATTTTTGGGTACATACCTTCTTTATTGTTTATTATTTCTTTGGATTCGAGTTCAGTAATCACCATATGAGATTGTGGCATCGCCCAAGTAAGAAAATTCTTTCCTGGTTTTGATAAATTCAGAATTTCAGATGACTTTAGCTACTAATTTTTTTTCAAGAAGACAAGAACAATGTGTGTGTGTGTGTGTGTGGGTGTGGGTGGGTGGGGGGGGGGGGGTTGTAGGAGGTAAAGGCCTAAGACAAAATTTCCCTGTAGAGGGTAAAAAGATGTCGCAACGCGTTGGAAATCTGGAGTTGCTCAGAGAATCACTTGTGCATTTGCCGCTTATTGGCGTGCGCGCACACAGAGAGAGTTGCATACTGTATAACTTCATCCATGTATAGAGTGAGGTTGAACTCTAGGAAATATATCATCCTGTTAGAATTTGGATGTAATTCGAATCTTTTGTTGAAAATAACTGTAATTTCTAAGTAAAGTATACATTAAGAAGAATTTTATTTAGAATGTTAACGTGTAATCTTATTCAAGTTTACTTGACGAATTCTATTTAAAATTCTACTTGAAAGCCTAATTGAAAGTTAAGATTTGTGATGGACTTGAAAAAGATTTTGGAACGAAGAAAAACATCTTTTGGAAGGTATTTGAAACGGAGACGGCGCGCCTAGGCGCCAACTACATAATATTGGAATAGGGAGTGGGCGTCGAAGAGTGGCGTCGTGGCGCCCGTAATGCTTTATTTTCTCCTATTCCATTTTGGACTTCATTTTTGCATTCTACTTCAACTACAACTCTACTATTAGAGTTTGGACATCTCGTATTTGTTCCCTATACATAGTTGACTCTTCATTATGATTTAGAGTGTGTTTTGTGCATATTAAAATGAGAGAATGCATTTTTTTAAAGTGGTGTGATGAAAAATTTGTGGTTGAAAATGAGTTTTGAAAAAATGTATTTTTAGAGAATGTATGTCAAATAAGGGATTAAAACTAAATGCATGACATTTAGGAAAGGAGTGTTGTTGAATAATGGGGACGCGAATTAAATTAAAGTGATGTAATGAGAAATATGTAGTTGAAAAAGAAGGAAAAATTATTGATGTGATGGAAAATATTATTTTATTGAAGAATGTGTGGTTGAAAATGAGTAGAAGAATGAGAATGAAAAAAATAATGTGGGGCAAACAGGGGCTTAGATTAAGTTAAAAACATTGTAAACACAACTCTTTATATTCATTCTCCTTATTATAATAAAATCCACATTCCTAGTCAATTATTTTGTTCTTGTGTTCAATTATTGCTACGTGATTCTCATCAAATTTTTTATTTCTTCAACAAAGTGGTATGAGATTAATTTGATATCATCTTTGATTGACAACAAACTGGTACCAGAGCTTTTAGTTTTGAAATTCTTGGGAAGATTGATGTTTTAATCAAGTTAATAGCTCAATTTGATCTTTCGTGATGACACAATAGAGTATAATATTCCGCTATTATATCGTAATAGAATATTCTCTTTGTGGCAAGTAAAAGTGTGAGCGCTACTTGCTCAAATGGATTTGGACGACGCGTTGTTGGGATTTGACAAGATGCATAAAACTTGAACTCTGAGAAGAAACAACAGAGGGATTGAAAGGCCCTATCTCAAATACATATTCATCATTGAAATAATATTTTTCATGACGTTTTGAAGGAGAAGCCAGTCGCTGTATTATGGTTAAAATTGGAGCAATTATGCATGACAAAGAGTCTTACTAGCAAATTATATCTGACGCAATGTCTATATTCTTATCGTATGGCAAAATGTATATCTCTTGAGGATTATCTAACTCTTTTTAAGGAAATCATCGTTGATTTGAAAATCTTGGAGGTCAAATATGATGAAAAAAATTTGGGATTGATTTTATTGTGTTCATTGCCCGCTTTATACATGTCAGACACGATTTTATATAGTCGTGATACTTCACTATCGAAGAAGTCTATGTTGCTCTATATTCAAATGAGAAGATGAAGCATCTTGTTGCATTTGAGGGTCATGAAGATGGCCTCATTGTTGATAGTGATCGTTCAAGAAAAAAATTTGGGATTGATTTTATTGTGTTCATTGCCCGCTTTATACATGTCAGACACGATTTTATATAGTCGTGATACTTTACTATCGAAGAAGTCTATGTTGCTCTATATTCAAATGAGAAGATGAAGTATCTTGTTGCATTTGAGGGTCATGAAGATGGCCTCATTGTTGACAGTGATCGTTCAAGGGGCTATTCAAAATCTAATTTCAAATTTTGTAATTATTGAAAGAAAAAAGGGCACTTGATATTGTTATAAGTTGTAGAGTAAATAAAAAATGACTACAAATCAACAATCATAAATTTTAGAGTAAGCAAGTATTACATAAAATTCTAACAGTGAAGGAGAGCTTTTTTGTCTGACTACAACTCCAAACTTGACGAAGTTTTCATTTTTGATACGACTTGCACTTTTCATATGACTCCTAATTGGGATTTGTTTTCAACATATGAAGATGTTACAGAAAGTGTTGTGATGATCGGTGATAATACACCTTTTCAGATGGCTGGTATTGGCCAGGTCAGAATAAAAATGTTTGATGGGATGGTTAAAATACTTGATACAGTGATATACATTCCACATCTGAAAATAAATTTTTATCTCCTTAAATACTCTTGATTTAAAAGGGTACATATATACTGTTGAAGATTGAAGATGGAGTCTCGAAGATTAGTAAAGGAGCCCATATTTTGTAAAAGGGACAGAATTTTCCATTTATATATCTTGAAGTATTATATTGAATTTTTGAGCAATTAGCATATTTTAAGAACTCGGGTAGAATTAGAGGTTGATTATGCACTGTTGGAATTTAATTTGGAGTCTTCTTTAAGAAATACATCTAAGCTGAGTTTAGAAGCTATGGGTAAATCCGCATTGACACCATCATCGGCGATGTCATTGTATTTAGGTCAATTTTTTGCCATAAGATTCCATATAAGTGCAATTCTGCTGATTTAGTTGATGGTTTGAACACGGTTAAAGGTGTTGATTCCAACCAAGATCCTTCTTTTGATGCATTTAGTTGTGATTCTATTGCAGAACTTGTTTCACCCTTGTTTGGTGGTCAATAGACCACTTTTGCCCCTAGTTGGGATAGTAAATGTGGAGAATATTTTCAATTGAAATTTTTTTATGAAGAAGTTTGTTTCTATTTTTCATTGAAAAGTTCAAGTTTATTACTTGCAGTGAAATTTGTCTTAAAGTGGAGAATTTTTCTTTGAGATTTTGTTCATTACAATAGAATTCGTGTTGATGTGTAGATTGTTAAAATTTGGGTATGACACTAATTCTTTGTTAAAGATAATTGAGATTTCTAATTAAAGCAAACATTAAGATAAATTCTATTTGGGATATTATTGTTGAATCCTATACAAGTTTACTTGACGAATTCTACTTGAAAACTCAATTGGGAGTTGCAATTTATGTTGGACTTGAAGAGAATATTGGTATGAAGAAAATGAGGTTTTTGAAGTAAGGACCCGAGAATAGGTGTCAAGCGCCATTGTCACATGGAAGATTGTTGCCCGACGTCGCCCGGGATTCCACGGTGCCATGGACGGCGCTGCTAAGGCTATTTTGCCCAGCGCGATTTTTTGTTCTCCACTCCGTTTTGGATTTTGTTTCTTGCATCTCACTTCAACTACAACTCTACTATTAGAGCTTAGACATTTCTTATTGGTTCCCTATATATAGTTGGCTCTTTATTATGGGCCCAAATTTGAGCTCAAATGCCAAATCTACAATTTACTATTTTTCTCTTTTCGGTCCAATTCCTCGATCCACTCTGCTATATGTTCTATATCACTTTACTTGTCTTTTTCTCTATGAGCAGGTGTGAAGCTTTCTTCACATACACTAGGGCGTAAGACCTTGTTTATGCCAGCAATAACTTTTTCCTTGTACAAGAACAAGTTTGTTTCCCTAGCTGTAACCTATTTTTTGAAGTTGCGGGTTGTTAGTTGTGGCTGCATTCTTGCATCTAGCAACGTAAATTTTTATGGGTTATTTTCACAAACGGTCACTGAAGTTACCTGAAAATAACAAAACGGTCACTGAAGTTTCAAAATTTCAAAACGGTCACTGAAGTTTGAAATTTCTTTCACAAACGGTCACTGAATTTTCAGATTTTTTGGGCGAGTTTGCGGGAATTTTTCGGCGACTTCCGATCACCAAAATCATCGATTTCGGATACTGTTGGAAAGCCCACAATGTCCTCTTCAATTACCACCAAAAATCTCCACATAACTCCAAGAGATTCGACCGGAATAAACCCACGAAGTCAGCTACCAAAAAAGTCCAAAAATCTGCCCAGTTTGGTAGCTGACTTCGTGGGTTTATTCCGACCGAATCACTTGGAGTTTTGGGGAGCTATTCTTTTGAAAAATCAGAGAGAAAATTGACATCAATGGCTTTTGAAACCTTTTGTTGAACTAAAATACTTTTCATTTTTTGTTGCCGATTGAAAAATACATTTCCGTTAAGAGTTCCCAAATCAAAATTATGAATTGTCATTTTAATAATTAATCAAAAGATACAAAATCACAATTAAGGCACACAAAGTAGAACTAGTGTTGCAAACAATATACTCCGTTTTAAATTTCTAGGGTCTCGTGAAATTCTCGATCTTAGATCAAGGGAATGTTCAAACGGGTAAGATCGATGTATTCTAGAGGCTTAACAGTACAACAAGACATATGTTAACCAAACAATCTCACGCACAGTATATCACATAGAAAATATGCTGAAATTTATCAAATAAGCAATTTAATCACGTAGCAACTGAAGGCAAGTAGTTCATAATTTCTAGCACAGGCAATGGTTACCCCACACGGTACCCCAATCATATTGTCACCCCACGTGATGACGCGATAGTGCTGAAAAATAAATTGGAATTAGCCAATTTACCAGAGCGGACCTATCTTAGTCCGTAAGAAACTAGATATTCGAATTTAACACTTTAGGCTCACCACTATTCGCCCTAAAGTCTCTCGCAACTGATCGAATGCAAAAACGAATCACAAATGCGTAGGGACAAAACTGTTCAGATTTCACCGTATCATTTGAAACAGAAAACTACCACCATAAAAATGTTAGAAATCTTGTTAGAATAATACCGTCTGAAGAAAGTTTCCCAAAACTATGCCGGACGCGCCTCCACGAGTTGTTGTCGAAGCTCCCACATGCCCCATCGTCGTCGGGCGTCACCACCATGCACGGTGGACCCAGGAGTGCCTCCACCTGCAGATTTTCCATGTGGTACTAGATTCTTCAAACGACTACTTGTTTGGCCAAAAAATTCGATTGCAGGTTCGGTTGGAGATGTTTTGATCTGCTTTTCTTTCCGGTTTCTGGCCAAAACTTTCACACCATGCTACCAAGGCTCTGATACCAAATGTTGAGAGAAATATTGACACCAAAGTTTTCGAGCTCAGTATTTCACACAATATCGAATCAACACCACAAAGTTTCAAGACCCAAACACTCCTACAACCACACTTAACTCCGATTGCTTGGTATTGCCCACAAAGGACACGGTATGAGCTATTATTGCAGCCACAAAATAGCCACAGAGGCTGAAAGAGAGATAAAAAAGAAGCCACAAAGAAGAGCACAAAGCCAAGGAATGCAGCCGATTTCTCTCACACAAATGGGCAAGCAAAATAACGTTTTCACACACTGCCGAGCCAACAAACGGAGTCAACTTATATGAGTATAAGTTGGCTTTTAGGTTAAACAATATTAGGCCCAAGAGTTAATAGGTAATAAATAAATGGGATATCAACCAAAAGCCATCCAATGAGTAATGAGTCGGGCTACGAGTAACTCTAGTTAAATTAAGCCACTTCAAATGGTCCAATTATGTTATAGGTTTAGGTCGTTGCAATTGTGGTGTGGATGTTTCACTTCAGTCATTGGTCAGTGCCGACTGAATGATTAATGATTAACATCATTGTTCAGGAGGTCGTTTGAAAACAATTTGTCTAATATGCAGGTCAGCCATAATAGACAAGAAATGCACAACAAAATCTCTTCTGGTGCAGTTATATTTATATTCTCAACGGTTATTTTTTATATGGTCAGACTTTTCTTGAAAATAGATTTAACCACTTGAAACTCATTTGTTTCTGATAACATATAAATTACGATAAGAAAGCCACTAGTTGTTACGAGTAAAACATCGATTAAGCATAAAATACTAACCATAGTAAAAGAACAATTCCTGTTAATAAGTTTGATCTTTTAAAATAGAATATTTGGAGAATGCAGTAAGTAATGCATTTAATATATAAAATATTACATCATATTCTTCTGTATAGAAATATCGCTTTCAATTTTTTGGCCTAAGATTAGAATTTCGTCAGGTCACTAAAATAAAGAGGAGATTTGCATAGGATACTATTCCATAACGAAATGAATAAATTAATAAATTGACCAAACGAGTACACGTGCTAAGTGCTCCACAATGCAGTCGCACCCACACGCAGTGCTTTGCAGCACAACAAGTTAGGCTACTAAACTTGTGATTTTAGTTCACAAGACATTCTCAGCATGTATAAAAGCAGATGATGTTGTTGAGCAGAATATTAACACCAAAGTTTCCGGGCTCAGTATTTCACACAATACCGAATCGACACAACAAAGTTCCAAGACCCAAACACTCCTACAACCACCCTTAACTCCGGTTGCTTGGTATTGCCCACAAAGGACACGGTGTGAACTATTATTGCAGCCACAAAAATAGCCACAGAGGTTGAAAGAGAGATGAAAAAGAAGCCACAAAGAGGAAGCACAAAGCCAAGGAATGCAGCTGGTTTCTCTCACACAAATGGGCAAGCAAAATGACGTTTTCACACACTGCCAAACCAACGAACAAGAGTCAACTTATAAAATGTATAAGTGGGCTTTTAGGTTAAACTGTAGTTAGGTCCAAGAGCTAATAGGTAACGAATAAATGGGCTATCAACCAAAGTCATCCGAGGAGTAATGGGTCGGGCCATGAGTAGCTCTAAATAAATTAGGCTACTTCAAATGACCCAATTAGGTTATAGGTTTAGGTCGTTACAATTGTGGTGTCAATGTTCTAAAAAGCGTAAAACGTTGCGTAGCGTCGATGCCGAGAATCAAGAATTACAAGATTAAGCGTGTCAATGCGAAGAATAAGCATCATAATGCGTTTCGTATTTTTAATATTATTTTAAGTATTTTTAAGACATTAAATATATTTNAGAATAAGCATCATAATGCGTTTCGTATTTTTAATATTATTTTAAGTATTTTTAAGACATTAAATATATTTTTATATAAAAAAAAAATTAATGGAAAAAAAAGGAGATAAGGCACGCTTAAGCGCGATATAGCGACGCTTAAGCGCGCTATAGCGGTCAACAAAAAAAGTTGACCGCTTTTTTACCCGAATATCCCAAAGCGGAGCGTTTTCTCTACGCTACGCGCTATTTAAAACACTGGTTTCACTTCAATCATTGGTCAATGCCGACTAAATGATTAATGATTAACATCATTGTCCAAGAGATTGTTTGACAACAATTTGCCTAACATTTATGTCTTAGACTGTCTCTTGTAATCAATAATCTCACATAATTTGTTAATTTTATTGTTCATTCTTCTTAATTTTTGTGATTGAAAGAAGGAGGATAGTATAATCTTAAGCATCCATTTAATGATGACATGAAATTTTGATACAATAAAGAAACTTATTTATACATGCAACAAGTTTACAGAAATTATTCAATCCATTCTCCCACTGGAATTTATTTTTCTTCACAAGCGTTTTGTTTCTACATATTGAACTAAATCAAGACCACATCAGAGAGCATGCAGCAACACCTGAACACCATGTTCGGGACGAAGGGTCATAGAATGAATCGGAGAGTGAATATATTTAGGTGAAAGTGTGAATGCATAACGTTGCAAAATCATTGAGAGTGCAATCTTGGTTTGGTTTATGGCAAAGTTCATGCCTAAACACGTTCGAGGTCCCAAGCTAAATGGTAAAAATGCTGCTAGATTGTTGTTGGTAGCTCCAACTATCCCTTTAGTGAATCTTTCAGGTTTGAAGAGATTTGCATCTTCACCCCATATTTCAGGATCCCTATGAAGTGCTATGATTGGCACATAGACTTTTACATTGGCTGGAAGAATAAGCTTCCCTAATCTGGCCTCCTTCTTAGTATACCTTTCATTGTATGGAACTGGAGGATATAGTCTTAGAACCTCGTGAATTATCATGTTCATCTGTATCAAAATAGGAAAATAATCGATGGAGGGAATTTATAATCAGGGAAAATTTCTAGTTTCCTTTTTTGTTTGATTTGAATACAAAATTAGAATACCGTTCTTAGTCTTGGTAGGTTGTCTGAATTTGGTTGTTGCTGACTGATTACTTTTAACACCTCGTCACGAGCTTTTTCTTGCCAGTCCGAGTGGATAGCTAAAAGAAGAACAGTCCATGAAAGCAAAGCTGCTGTTGTTCCTTGTCCAGCACCATAGAATGTCTTGCATTCATCAATAATTTGATCCACTGACATTTTATTTCCTCCAGAGGAGTCATATCTAGCCTTCAAAAGTAATCCAAGAAGATCCGTTCCAAAGAATTGTGCATCGACTGCTACTTTCTCCCTTTCCTTAATAACCTGCAGAATAATTTCTCGAATTTCTTTTTCAATCTTTTCTGATTCTATTTCATCACCATATTTGAAAAGTTCACTGCAAACATGAAATGTCAGAAAGCTGCTAAATCAAAGTGCTTAGACAAATATATTTGGAATTGGCTACATAAATCGTTTCCCCACTCTGTTAAGCTCATTGTTCGATAACGGGGAGATAAAATGGAAATTTCATATATCACAAAGTTTACCTGATGCTGGGAAACCTTATCTTATACGCATTTCTGGTAAATATGATTGCCAACTTTGTTAACATCTGGAAGACTTGTTCCCCCACTTTATAATTGCCTCCAAATGCAGTCCTTGAAATTACTTCTGCTGTTGACTGTCTGAACTCATCACAAACATCTATCTCTCTTCCTTCATAATTTTTCCACCTTTCCAGCATCGTCTTGACGCTTTCAATCATTTCCGGAGTCATATTCTACATTCATTTGTACATTTGAGGAGTATTAATTCAAGTTTTTTCATGATTGACAGTCATTTGTTAAAGAATTTGAAAAACTAACTACATTAAAAAGAAGCATGTCCTGCATTATGTGCACGCCTTTATTTTTGCAGCAACAAAGCCAAGTACTAGAAGCTGACATAAGATTTTAACTCCAGTCATGTCAATTCTAATGGTCCACAGAACCAAACGCGGACCCAGTTTTCCAGTGTGCAAGGAAATCAAGCAGCGGGCCAGGAAACTGAGGTCAGTTCTCACTTTAATTTTTTTAATTGGTATTCTTGAAAAAAAGAAAAGAAAGGTGACTGGTCTATAGACAATCTAGTATCCCTTCTCTTACATTTGTTTAGTTTTGGGAGTTCAAGACATTGGGAAGATGAAAAATGGAAAAGGTTTTTAGCAAAAGGCAAACGAAAAGCGCTTTCTCCCAGGGGGGGGGGTGACTCTTTTGAATTAGAGCAATTCCACTTGTACATAAGGGGTTACACCCCCCTCACATGAGGGCGACCCACTGTATAAAATATTTTTTTATTTAAGCGAGTCCCACCCCATGTAGGGGTAGCAAAAAAGCTCGTCGGCTCGGACGGCTCGGGCTCGGCTCGAAAAAAGCTCGAGCCGGGCCTGGCTCGGGATCGGTTACAATGAGCCAGGCTCGGGCCGAGCCTCATTTTTTTTTGTTGGGCTCGGCTCGGCTGGAGCCCAAAAAAGCTCGGCACAAAAAGCTCAAGCTAGACCCGAGTTTTTTTTATTTAATTTATAACATGTAAAAATGGTAAAAATTTTAAGTTTTTTAAGTAAAAAATGTAGATTTGACATAAAAATAAAATAAAACGCGAGCCGGCTCGGTTCGGGCTCGGCTCGGCTCG